>CM069908.1:132810323-133001507 GCA_036172215.1 Camellia granthamiana
GCAGAAGCAAATGCGAGAGTATGGAAATCACTGCTGTTTCATTCAAATCTGTTGGCACAACTGGCTCCTTGGCAGAAACAGACTCAAAACAAAGCGAAAAGACAAATAGAAAACAAAACAGTGACGCCCGAGGTAACACCCCCGGAATCATCCGACTCCTATACAACAAGACTGACTCGATACAACAAGACAGACCCAAAACAAAAAAGACTGACTCAAAACAAAAAGACAGACTCAAAACAAAACAACAAAACTGACCCAATACCCAAGTCAGAAAACACAAAAACTGGTATTTGCACATTGCTCAGAACAGTGCGTGCCATCCACCATATCTAGAGTAAACTGAGCGTTGCCCGCAGGTGGTTTATCCCTCGATCACATCACATTATCCCCCAAGTTCACTGACCCAGTGCCGATAGACTTTGCTGCGCTCGGTGAGAGGATGACCCCGTTGTCCAATAGATCCTGTACTTCATGGCGAAGACGGAAGCAGTTGTTAGTAGCATGGCCAGTTTGCTGATGGTATGCGCAGTACTGGGTAGCATCATGTGTAGCCGGAAGAGGGTTCGGGAGAGGCCGAGGCTCAAGGGGCTTGAGATGGCCTTGTCAACAAGGACTTGGAAAGCTTTGGATAAAGGCATGTGGAGGGCATGGAAGACCCTCTGACCTCGGGGTTGGTACTTCTGGGTTTGTGGATTTTTGCTGGGCGCACCAGCAAAGGGATTGGCAGGTGCTGGCCTGGTTTGCTGATCTCTTCTGAGTGGAGGGTTAGAGCTAACAGGATTGCCTCTGGTATAACGGCCCTTCTCCCGGTTTGCCCCTTGATTCAAACTGCCCCCGACTTGAGCGGCGAAAGTGCCATCTACAGTTTTTTGCAACAACTGCGAGGACTTGCTCTTTGTTCAGTCCTTCGGCTTTCAAAGCCTCAACAGCCAACAGAAGATGTTCATGGGGATCCATGCCCACCCCTACCTTGTTCTTTCCACTCGCTTCTGCTTTGCCAAGGGATTGGCCTTCCTCATATGTAGCCCATTCCAAGACTGGGGAGCCTTTTGACATGAACTCCCTGGTATGTGATGTGGTTGATGACGGAGCCAATGTCCCGGAGGCCAAATCTGTCACAGTTCTTTGAAGATCTTTGATCATCCTCATCAGCTCAGAAGTAGTGGGTTCATGGGTTTGGGATGATTGGGGTCCAGATGCACCCATCATGCATATGTCCATGCTTTCCGGGATAAACACCTCAGGCTTGGGTAGATGGGCTGGGGTAATGTATACGCTGGGGTCGTAGGTGGACGGCAGTATATGGATGAGGTTGAGGTGTAGAGGTGATGGGTCAGTACTATCATGAGGTCCTTTTGGTGGAGCTAGGGTCCCTTCATCGATAAGATCCTGAATCTTATGACGGAGGCGAATGCAACGGTTCATATCATGACCGTGCTGTTGATGGTAGGCACAGTATTTAGCTGGGTCATATCTTGGTGGAAGAGGGTTAGGAAGGGGTTGGGGTTCTAGGAGTTCTAGGTGCCCTTCTCCTTGCAGCTTTTTCAAAGCTTGGGAGAGACTCATGTAAAGAGGGTTGAACTTTCGGGCTTGAGGCCGAGCTGAAGTGGTTGGTTTTTGGCCATTGAGGGAAGTGGTGATAGTGTCTACTTCTGAGCATTTCGTGGCTGTGCTACCATCAGTAGTAGCATTGGAACTGTGAGCAACATTCCTCTTCAACGGCTCATTATCTTCTGCAAAGATCCCTTGTCTGATGGCATCCTCGATTTGAACTCCCATCTCATGCAGATCTGAAAAGGTAGGGAAGGGGAGAACAATCATTTTCTGCATAAGTTTGGGCTGGAGATTGCGCACAATCATCCGAATCTGATCTTTGTCAGTGGGCCTAGTGGTCATCATTGAGGCTTTTGCTCTCCATCTCGTCATGAACTCTGAGAAACCCTCCTTTGGTTCTTGGCGGGTGACTTCGAGATCACGAGTTGTGACCTCGATCTGTGTGTTATAGGAGTATTGAGCAACAAAGGCCTCAGCCAGCTCTTCCCAGTTCCGTTTCACAGAGCTCTCCAATTTTGCATACCAGGTTGCGGCTATCCCGGATAGGGTTCGGCTGAATAGTGATAGTTTCTGGGCTGTGGTCAAACCCATTGGTCTCAGGATATCAGAAAACAGTTGGAGGTGCACCATTGGGTCTTCAGAGCCATCAAATCGATCGATATGCGGCATCTTGAACCGATCCGGTAATGTCACCACTGAGTTGGTAAAACCATCATCTATGTCAGGAATAGAATGGGCCCCTTGAGACTTTTTGAACAATTCCTCAAGCTTGCTCACTTTCAACGCTGTGGGGTCCGTCTTCAACTCAAAGGGGGAGTCTGGTAGGTTGGTAGGTGTTTTAGATAGTTGGGGTAGAACCAGGGGCGGAGCTGGCCTGCCTGGAATGTCCGTATCATCCTGGACATTAGCTGTCTCCTCGAGCGTTGGAGCTCTGGGTAGGGGAGGAGCCTGGTGTGAAGTAGATACTCCAATTTGCTGCTCTAGCCTGGCAATTGTCTCTGCCTGTTGGGCTCTCGGCCTGACTTTTGGCAAATTCCGCTTGACGGGCAGTGTCCTGCTGCATGAGTTTCATACTTTCCTGGAGTTGACGCATCGTTTCCTCCATCCCTACCATATTGCCCTGGTCTAACTGAACAACCGGTATAACTGTCCCTGACTGGCCTTTTTACCCTGCCTCTGGTAAAGGAACACTGATTGCCCTTGAACTGAATCTCTGACCCGACAAAGTCTATCAACACAAGTTTGGTGTACTCGGGGGATATTGGAGCCCTCTGAAGCTATGATTCCCAGACTACCTAGCAAAAGAGAAAACAGACAGCATCTCAGCCTGATTTCATCTGAACAGATACGAGCATAGTTGAATGAGTGTGCCCTCTACTGAATTCTGCCCAAAATTCTGCCTGTAAACTGATACCCTCAAGTAAACTGAATCCACCAAATACTGATGCCCGCAGGCCTGATACCCAAAATACTGAATTGGTGCCCGCAGGCCTAATGCTCAAACTTGTAACCTGATACATGCATTCCCTGTAGAGACGCACTCTAACAAGCACATAACAGATAAGTGAGAGCCAAAACACCCCTATGTTGGGGTAGGGTTTCCCTGTCCTATTTTGTCAGGAGCTAGGGTTTCACTACGCACGCAGCGGCTTCAAACAACCTATAAACGGGTAAGCAACCTGTCCTAGTTTGGAATGGTCACTATAGATCCGAATATGCACTAGGTCGAATGGTTAGAAAGGGTGCCCCGGTAAAACCGGGGTTTGTGTTCCCATACTGGCAGAGCCCGTAACCGGTCAGCCTTATGGACATGCCTTGACAAGACAAGCCTCCGGCAAACCGCTCAGGAATAGCAGATGGCAAACACGGTGTCCTAGGCGCACCAATGCAAATGCAATGCAAAGAGACACATAAGTGTAGTCAAAAACAGAAATCATGAGTTCGAGTCAAGTTCTCTAAATCCCCAGCGGAGTCGCCAGAAACTGTAACAAGCCCGCGAGGGACCTCGCTACAGTTCGGACTCGATTTTGTTGCGGTTCCAAATCTCGAACCAAAGAGTCCAAATCCGGCAAATCGTTTTGAGGAAAACAGATTTTTTTGAAAGAAGTGCCAAACATGGACTGCTTTGCCAGATAACAGAGTCGCCACCTAAATGTTTTATTTTTGGGAAATTTAGGAAACCCTAACTCGGTGCCAAAGGCCACGTGTCCGTCATCACCAAAGTTGGCTCGGGAACTTGGGTACGATTGGGGAAGGTCACATCGTGAGCACCCCCGCTCGCCCGGTCAAAGACCGGCCTCTACTAACCATGATATCTGTTTTTGAAAACATTGTGAGTTCTCATTCCAGTTATTAGCCTAGGTTACTATGTGATGCGCAGCAAACAAGTATAGATTGGGCCGTTTGAATTGGAACAAAACATTTCATGTTTGTTTGCTTGAAAATGGTTTGATGGTGCTACCCGCAAGTAGGCTAAAACGCGGATTTGCCACCCTGGAGTGGGCTTAAGAAAACAATGATTTTGCCACTATCTAGTGGGCTTAAAACAAGCATTTGATGAATTGTCCCAATTCGGATAACTCAACCTCCACCCACAGGCGTTCAAGGCAGTTATATCACATAAGCACATAGCCTCATGGCAAGCATGCTATTCATGGCAGCACTCACACGCATGCAAGGATGCTAAAGCATAAGACTTACCGAGTACTCCAAGCCAAAACCGAAAACCGATTAGAAATCATGCATGATCCTAAAATATACAGAATGCCTAATGCAACACATGCAAAAATGCAAACTAATGGCAGGCTCGGCTATTCTAAATATGGCATATGAAATGCTACAACTAACACGTATTCAATTTTGGAATTGAAATACAGATGCAGTTTGTATGATGCGCCGAGCCCGGTGCGTGCAAAACAGATGAATGATGCAAACATGCTGTCATACTGTATGCTAATTGAAATATGCCCTATATCTAAACATCGTAAGCAGATAAATAAAAGGGAGAAAGAAATGGGGGTTGGAAGACATACATCACACTCACGCACTCTTATTACAACATTGCCCTCGCGCAGAGGGTCCAAATAAATATACAGTCCGAAATAAAAGGATAATACAGTCCAAAATAATACAGATTCTAATTAATTAACAAATTAATTACAAAAAAAAGTAAAACTGGCATGCAAGCCAGGGACTGCCTTGACTCCACTCCGGATGATGAAATGATGCATGTTGGGCTGCCTTCTTGCGGAAATCCATTGGGATGCCCCAATTAGCTTCTGTTTACAGTGTTTCTTGAAATGCGTGCCAGACTCCGAAAAGGTGCTGATTCTTGATTTTGCTGCAACAGAGAGCAGGAAAAGGGCATAGCAATGTATTTCACAAATATATGCATGCCTCGATCCTCGTGCCACCAATCACGCATCTCGATGCATGATGGCCGAGGAGCCGAATTGCACAGCTCAATATCGGATGAATGCAGATGAATGCTACAACAAAACCTAACTCCATCATGGGTTATCCGGAGTGTCGGTGACTTGGGAATTGAGACCCGTTCCGTCACTCGGAGTACGAAACGTGCCTCGTTTCCCTTGCCCGGGCTAACTCCTATCCCGAACACGATGCAATATGCATGATATGCATGAAACGCAACTAGGATACATCCTAACATGCAAAATGATGAAAATGAGATGCCTCGAAATGCGTGCATGCGGGCACGCAAACCGAGGCAATAATGTGAAATGCAAATCGGATAAAATTGAAGTGCCTCGAAATGCGTGCACACGTGCACGCAAACCGAGGCGATGATGAAATGCAAATCGGAAGAAACCGAAGTGTCTCGAAATGCGTGCACACGGGCACGCAAACCGAGGCGATGATGAAATGAAAATCGGATGAAACCGAAGTGCCTCGAAATGCGTGCACACGGGTACGCAAACCGAGGCGATGATGAAATGGAAATCGGATGAAACTGAAGTGCCTCAAAATGCGTGCACACAGGCACGCAAACCGAGGCGATGATGAAATGGAAATCGGATAAAATCGAAGTGCCTCGAAATGTGTGCACACGGGCACGCAAATCGAGGCGATGATGAAATGGAAATCGGATAAAACCGAAGTGCCTTGAAATGCGTGCACACGGGCACGCAAACCGAGGCGATGATGAAATGGAAATCGGATAAAACCGAAGTGCCTCGAAATGCGTGCACACGGGCACGCAAACTGAGGCGATGATGAAATGGAATGAAATGGCATACGGAAGGCCACGATGGGCTTACACCAACATGGGAGAGCCTCAGCTCACTCACATAGGAGGCCGTCGGATAAAAAAGATGAGTGCCTCGAAATGCGTGCACACGGGCACGCAAATCGAGGCGATGGCATACGCAATGCAAATGACATGAAAAATACAAATTGGGCTTACACTAACATGAGAGGACCTCAGTCGCACTCGCATAAGATGCCGGAATGATAAAAAGAGATGCCTCGAAATACGTGCCCGCGGACACGCAAACCGAGAAATGCATAAAATGGCATACGGAATGCAATGATGGGCTTACGCAAACATGAGAGGGCCTCAGCCACACTCACATAGGCTGCCGGGAGACGAAAGTGAAGTGCCTCGAAGTGCGTACCCACGGGCACGCAAACCGAGGCAATGATAGAGAAGCATGAAAATGCAAATTGGGCTTTCGCCAACATGAGATAGCCTCAGCCACACTCACATAGGCCGCCGTGAGATAAAATGAGCTGCCTCGAAATGCGTGCACTCGGGCACGCAAACCAAGGCGGTGGCATACGCAATGCAAATGACATGAAAAATGCAGATTGGGCTTACACTAACATGAGAGGGCCTCAGCCGCACTCACATAGGCTGCCGGGAGACGAAAGTGAGGCGCCTCGAAATGCGTGCACACGGGCACGCAAACCGAGGCGGAGTCATACAGGCACGAAATGGTATGCAAATGCGAACTGGGCTTACGCCAACGTGAGAGAGCCTCAGCTACACTCACATAGGCTGCCGTCGGATAAAAAACGAAGGTGCCTCGAAGTGCGTGCACATGGGCACGCAAACCGAGGCAATGCATTAAGACATGAAATGACATAGGAAATGATATGCAAGCATGCAAACCATATTTCAGCACCTAAATGAAGGGGGAAACAGCCCTGAAACAATTCGAAATGATACCCGAAGCATGCAATCATCCCGAAAATGTGAAATTAAGCCCCGAAATGGCCTATAGCCATGCTATTCATGCAAAATATGATCATGGCAGAAAGAACAGTAGCAAGGCAGTCCCAAATATGGCATTTTTCAGTAATAAACATGGCCAAAATGTAAGCATAGACATGGCAACATTAGCATGCAAAGTTAGTGACCAAAAGAGGAGTACAATGAGAGGTAGTATATAGAAACACCAAATGGACAAACTTTCTTCTACAATATTGAAGATGAGCTAAAAATAAGCACAATTTCAGAAGATGACATCCTCAAAATCAGAATACAAACATACTATAAAATCCATGCAAAATAGGCTCCAAATAGGCTATATCATGAGACATGCAAAGCATACACCAAACAACAAAAATTTCTTCATGAAACATGTAGAGGGGGTCAAAATAAGACCCCTTTCAGTTCTGACCAAGAGCTAAAACCAAAAGCACAAAAGGCTACAAAACATGCAAGAATTAGGGCCTAAAGTGGATTTCAAAGGGAGGTGGTATATAGAATGGCCAAACAAGGTTGAGCCCTTCTACAATGTTGTAGAGGGGATCAAAATAAGCACAAAACCAGTAGGGGTCGGATCCCCAAAAACAAATGCAAATAGGCTAAAACTAGCATGCAAGATAATGACATACAAGCTAGATATTGAAACAAGTGTATCATAGAAGCATCAAATGAAGTTGAGCCCTTCTACAAAGTTGTAGAGGGGCTCAAAATAAGCCTAAAACCAGTAGGGGTCAAAGCCCAAAAAATGAAAGGAAATAGGGTAGAAATAGGAAGCAAAATTATGCTACAAAAAGAGATTTGGAGACTTACCCTTGAAGATCCGATTGTTGCTACCTCTTGGCCTGAATTTGGTGCTTCTTAGCCACTGGAGAACACTTCCTTGCTGCTGGAAAGGTAGTGAGGATGGTGGAGCTAAGGGTTGATGAAGAAATTGCCTTTGACACTTGAAGCTTTTTTGGAGTTTTTGGCTATGGAGATGGAAGCTTTTGGAGAAGGGTTCTTGAGAGCAATTTTTGTAACCTTGAGGAAGGAGCTGCCCAGCCCCTTTAATAGGCAAAATGGGGTGTAAAAGGGGAGGGAAATGGAGGCAATCTTTCCCTCCCAAAATATCCCCCGGATGGGGGAGATATTTCAAAAAGGCAGCTGGACAGATGTGAAGAGCTGGAAAGCAGAAAGCTGGCCGGCCAGGTAACTTTCTGGGAGGTGGCCGGCCGGCCACCCCACCTGGTCGGCCAGCCACTCCTCCTGGCCGGCCGGCCATGGCCCAAAAATGAAGTTGCAAATTGCTGGCCGACCACCATGCAATGGTGTCCTCCCATGTGTGTAGAACAAGGCCCCATGGTTGAAATCTGGTAACTTTGAAGCAGGTGTCACAACATAGAGCTTGAAGAAGAGGCTCAAAAATGAACTGCACAATTTCTGGCCGACCACCTGCTTTTTGTGTCCTCCCAGATGTGTAGAACAAGGATCCAAGGTTGGAATTTGGCAACATTGAAGCAGGAGCCACAACATTGGACTTGAAGGAGAGGCTCAAAACTGAACTGGACAATTTCTGGCCGACCACTCTTGTTTAGGGTCCTCCCATATCTCCTGATCACAGATATGTAGCTTTGGTTGGAAGAAAATACCCCTAGGGTGTTCAACATTGGCCCGGAAGTGAGAAAAACGGGCTCCGGAGGAGCGAATCTGGTTATCTGGGATAATTGCTGGCTTCCCACCCCCCAGTGATCTTCCTGGTGTTGGAACAGAGGTACCTGCCAAGTTTCAACAAAAACTAATGAGAAATGAATGCTCGGGACCAAAACCGGGCGATTCGGGATCCCGAAAATGGGCTGCAGGTCCCGGAAGTGGTGTTCAGCAGCGAAGTGGGCATCTGAGGCTCCAGTGTCCTCTGGAATGACAAAATAGAGGTTCCTGCCAAAAATCAGAGAAAACAGATGCAAAATGAATGCCCGAGACCAAAACCGCGCAGTTTGGGGTCCCGAAAACTGGCTACAGGCACCGGAAGTGGCATACGGCCACGAAGTGGGCATCAGGGGCCCCAGTGTTCCTCGGAACATTAAAACAGAGGTCTCTGCCAAAAACCGGAGAAGTCGGAGATGGTTGGGCGGTCCCGAGCCGAGGCACACAGCCTGACGGTCCCGAAAACCGGGAACCGGGCTCCGAAATGGGCAAAACGGCCTACGGCCACGAAACGTAGCTCACGGCCACCGGGAGATAGCCTACCGGACCACTCCCTTCCCTCAGGAAAGAAAACAGAGAAAACCGAGCCTGGTTCGCAAACCGAGACAAGGCACAGAAGAGGGTTCGGAAGTCCGGAGGCAGGGCGCACGGCCGCGACTCTGAGACTTCTGAACGAGCACAATATGCAAGATCACCGAGTGCTCAATCGGTGACGTCTGAGTCTTAAGGTCGGTCAAAAATGGGGTGTCTACACTAATCATCTAAGCCGAGATCTTGTCTTTTGGGATATGGGATCCGGGATCTGGAATCCGGGATCTGCTCACTTGGGTTGAGCTCTTGTCTTCTCGGACCTAATCATCTAGGCTGAGATCATGTCTTCTAGGATCTGGGATCCGGGATCTGAGCTTTTGTCTTCTCGGACCTAATCATCTAGGCCGAGATCGTGTTTTCTGGGATCCAGGATCTGAGCTCTTGTCTTCTTGGACCTAATCATTGTAGACGCGCCCTCGTGAGGGCCTCACTCTACAGTTTGGACTCCCTTTTGTTATCGGTTCTTAATCTGAACCAAAGAGTCCAAATCCGGCAAATCATTTTGAGAAAAACAGATTTTTGAGAGAAGTGCCAAACATGGACTGCTTTGCCAAATACAGAGTCGCCACCTAAATATTTTTTAAATGGGGGAATTTAGGAAACCCTGACTCGGTGCCAAAGGCCACGTGTCCGTCATCACCAAAGTTGCCTCGGCTCGGGAACTTGGGTACGATTGGGGAAGGTCAGCTATGAGCACCCCCTCTCGCCCGATCCAAAGATTGGCCTCTACTAACCACGATATCCGATTTTGAAAATGTTATGCGTTCTTATTCCGGTTATTAGCCTAGAATTACTATCTTATGCGCGCAGCAAAACCAGTATAGACTAGATCGCCTAATTTGGAACAAAACATTGCCTATCCGTTAGTTTTGGAAGATGGTTTGAATTTTGCTACTCCCAGGTAGGCTAAAATACGGATTTCAACGAGTTGTCCCAACTCAAACAATCCAACCTTCACCCACAGGCATTCAGGCAATAATATCACATAAGCATTTAGCCGCATGGTAAGCATGCTATCATGTTAACATTCACACTCATGCAAGATGCTAAAACATAGATACTCACATCGTACTCCGTGCCAAAACAGTAAACTAGTTAGCAAACATGCGTGATCCTAGTTCATGTTAAAGTAGCTAATGCAACGCATACAGAATGCAATTAGAATAGGCTCGGTTAATCCTAAAATGGCATGTGAAATGCAATCATTTGATGCACGTATTCAAGTTAGATTTGAAATACTTATGCAGTTAGCATGATGCGCCGAGCCCCGGTGTATGTGATACTGATGAATGATGCACGTATGCATAGCATAAGGTATGCTAAATTAAACATGTCCTAATACTAACCATCAAAGCAGGTAAGTAAAAGGGAGAAAGAAGCGGGGGTTGGAAGACATGCACACACGCACCCACACTTATTACAACTTCGCCCTCGCTCGGAGAGACCAAAAGAATATACAAATAATTAACTTATAAGCCAATTAAATATTACAGTCCATCTAATTAGTTAAGCAAATTAACTAATCTAAGAAAAATAGTAAACCGCCTCGGGAAGAGAGCCCAATGCAATGCTTGCTCGGTCTTGCTCGGAAGTCCACTGCTATGCGCAAGCTGCCTCTGTTTTCCCTGTTATACTCCTCTGAAGACTGCCAAAGTCTCAGGATGTGCTCACTGGATGTTGGGGAATGCCACCGGCCGAAGGGAATCATCACCGGCTGTGATTTGGTGTCCATCAGCCAAAAATGAATCCATCGGCCACTGATGGATGGCCGGTCGGCACTCTGTGTAGTCAATCGGCCAAAAATTCCTGCAGAATCTATTTTGACAGCAGCAGAGGGCAATACATGGCATGGCAAGGTATTTCAAGCAAATGTATGCACCAAATTATCCCTTATCATGTTTGTGACTCAAAGGGACATGGTCCTCGATTCTCGGACCATCAATCGCGCATTTCAATGCGTGATGGCCCAAGAATCAAGTATGCACTTTAATTTCAAATGAGATGCAATACATATAAACAAACAGAAGGGGCTTTTACCTCTATCATGACTTGATCAAGAGGTGAAGCATGCATGCCAATGCAATGCATCCTAGGCATGTGAACTAGGTATGCAAAATGAGCATGCCATGCGCAATGTAAACTAGGCACACAATCTATGCAAGCAAACATGCAAGGCGTGGAACCATTATGCAAGCTAATCAGGTATGCAATGTACAACTTAACCATGCAAACATGCAAGGTACAACATAGACAACATGTTAGGCAACCTAGCAAGAAATGCATGTTAAATACAACACTACCTAAACATGCAACAACACATGATGTGCTAAGTATGCAATCAACACACAAAGGGTGGACTTAAACCAATTTAGGCAGCCCTCGAACTAACCTAAAACAGTGGCCAAAAGCTAAGGAAATGGGACCAAACACACATACAAGCATGCATGTAAGTTGAACCAACACTTAGGCAAATAGGAAGCACCTTTTAAGCACACTTAAAAGGGGATATCATGGACATATGGCATGCACATTAAGCTCTAAAATCATGTTGTAAAATGATGCCAAATCAATTCGAACAAGGGCCATCAAAGCATGCAAGCAAAGCCAAGACTTAAGGCAATCCAAAGGGGTGTTGAACTACCCCTAACAAAACTAAACATGGCATGAATTAAACAACTAAAATCATATTTTTAGCATGTTAAAACAAAGCCAAGAGACTACTTAGATGGTATCTAAGTGGTCTAAACATGCAAGCACACCAAAGAGGTCAAACATGGAGCATAGGGCATAACCTCTTGAAGCATCAAAGGGGCCATGAAATGCAAGCATACAAGCATGCTAAATGGACTGAAATGACATGGAAAATGGTTCCAACCCACTAAATCAATGCAAGCAATTCATACTACACATTCACACACTTAAGGCTAGCAAGCCAAAATGCAAAGGGGCTATGCAATGCATGCCATGGTCAACCAAAATAACCAAGGACAGACCTTAAATATGGCAAAACAAACACAAAAGCTTCACAAAGCTTGGCCAAAATCATGCTAGAATGAGGGGCAAAAACCTAAAGCATGTTAAGGCCTAATCATGGCATTACAAGGCATGTATGTTAAGCAAGCATGGTGTACCAAAACCAACACACAACAATGCTATATTATGACAAAATAAGCATAAAAAATAGCTAAGGCATGGTCAACACACACTTGAACATGGTGCTCCTTAAAGAGGCAAAAATGGCCCTTTTCAAGGACAACAAGGAGAGGGGGTGGCCCTCTCCTTCTTAGGACCTCAAGGCACTATCCTCACCACTGAAATCCCTCAAGATTTCAGTGGTGAGGAGGCCCAAACACAATGGTCTCGGAGCTCACCAAAATGGCTAAAAAAAGGAGCCCTATAAGGCTTAAGAGAGGTCAAACCACCTCAAAGATTGAAACAATCTTAAACAACTATTTAGAGCAAGTAAAAACACAAATTTTATATGTTATACCCTAAGCTCAAAAACAGATGTAAGGTAAGCAAAACAACTATGTAAAAATGAGGTAAAAAGGGACAAAAGTCTTACCCTTGTAGACCCTCTTCACAAATGGTGGACCAGCAGCCTCCTCAGGTCCAAACCAGCTCCAAAACTTCAATAACAACCTCTTAGTACCTCAGTAGCTAAAGGAAGGTGTGATGGTAGGTGTTTGTGTGCAAAAATGAGACAAAACACACACAAAACACAAAAGGGAGGAAGGTATAGATATAAGATAGATATAAATCCTAAACCTAAAACCAGAGCTCCTCTCAAAATATTGTCTAACCCTAAATCAAAGAGAAGAGACTCTCTCTTATAGAGCTCTCTCTTGTAAAGCTTGTCAAATAAGCTTGTCAAGAGAGAGATCCCTCCATACACGTGTATGGAGGGGAGCAAAGGTGGGTGCCAACTATCATAGCTGGCACAAAAATATCTACAAAAGTAGATGAACAGTGACCGGCCAGCCAAAATTGCCATTTTGACAAAATAAATGGCCGATCGGCCAAAAAGAATGCCGACCGACCAATCATATGGCCGATGGCAACAAAACACTGGCCGGTGGCCTCTAGCCATGGCCGATGATGTGTGGAGATGCCTCACAAGGCATTCCCTGCCCCTCCAAGGCAAAACACAAGTGTTTGGTGCAAAACCAGACACAAAACAGTCGAGTTGGGAGATCCTGAGGCAAGGCGCGTAGCCGAGGCCTCCGGGAACTCGAGATGAACACAAACATAGATAATCACCAAGTGTTCAAACGGTGACGTCCAAGTCTTGAGGATGGTAAAAAATGATGTGTCTACAACTAGGCCGAGATCATGTCTTCTAGGATCTGGGATCCGGGATCTGGAATCTGAGATCTGATCTCTTGTCTTCTCGGACCTAATCATCTAGGCCGAGATCATGTCTTCTAGGATCTGGGATCCGGGATCTAGAATCCGGGATCTGAGCTCTTGTCTTCTCGGACCTAATCATCTAGGCCGAGATCTTGTCTTCTAGGATCTGGGATCCTAGATCTGCTCACTTCGGCTGAGCTCTTATCTCCTCAGACCTAATCATCTAGGCCGAGATCTTGTCTTCTGGGCACCAGTTTTTGTTGTTGGTGCCAACATGTCCTCTAATGGGGATGTTCGGTTGCATCACGAGGTTGACCACTGTCTGTAGATCTGTCAACATATTTGCGATGTTTTTCAGTTTCCTCGTCTTTTCTCCAACATCTGTCCCTCCATACCTGAAGGTCCCTTTCTCAATAGCACTCATCTCGGCTACTCTTCTTGTTCCTTTCCCGGCCTTTGGCGACATTATTCGCCTTAGGATTCACTTCTTGCACTTTTCCGTTATGGTCCATTCCTTCAGTGTTAGGATTTACATGCTCCTCCTCCTTACAGTGGATGTTGTCTCCAATCCTCACTTCCTGTTCGTTGTTGGCCATCTATCCTTACTAAGTTCCCACAGACAGCGCTAAATTGTGGGTGTTGATTTTCGACCACACAACTAAAGGGGGAACACAGCTGGAGAGCACTGGTAGAATAGATTAATCCCGAACAACCTGTCATAGAAAGATAAGAATCCAACAGTGGTTCGTCCACCCGGAGGCACTCCGACGCTCAAGTCAATAATCAAATATCTCTCAAAGATAACCAATAGTGCTTAACTCACTAGATAGAACATAAAAAGCATACCTTAGACCCATGGGGGTGCCTCACTTTTATAGTGGTCAGTGTCCCACTTCCCCTAGAAGTCTTACTTCATGGGACTCTATCCTTTACAAGGATAACATCTATCGCAACTCACATTATTCAGATTAAGATGAACTTTCTCAAGAGTCCTATCTTTATCCAAATAGGTAGTTTGATGTCATCTAGGACTCTAGTCCTCTATCCAAATATCCCAGATTCTGCTATTATCACACCATATCTCAGCATCATAGTCCGCCCACGTGGTACCTCGGCTAACAACCTCGACCACGTGGACTACCCAAAAATATGCCCCCACACTTCATTTTTTATTTGGTTTCACTTATTCAAAAAATAAACTTTCATTCATTTTCTCTCTCTCTCTCTCTCTCTCTCTCTCTCTCTCACACACACACACACACACACACACTCTCTTCCGGCCACCCCGCACCGTTCACCATCACTTTTGTTACATTAATAATTTTTTTTGAATAATTTATTACCTAAATTTGTAGTGAGATTGTACATTTTATAGTTGATATTAAATTTTTTTTTGATAAAATTATACTTTTTGTAATCGATTGCATATGGTATACACTTTTGCAGAAGTCTGCACAATAGGATTTCTTCACATCTATTATTCAAAAGTATAACTTATTTTTCAAAATTTTATCATATATCTAATATTTCATCTCATCTAATTATATAATATAATTTATACCTCAAAATTTTATCGATAATTGTATCTTATTTGATTGCATCAAAATAATCTGACACCAAAGGTGACCATAGGAACCCCCCAGCCTTATTTGATTAGTGAAATTAGTATGAGATTAGATATCCAATTAAATTAGTGAAGTAATAATTTATTATATTTTTTTTTTTGTTTTTTGAGAAATTAGTAAAATATTTCTCTACAACTTTTAGTAGTAGGGGGAATCTAATATTTTTTTTATTAGTTAAGGCCTCAATAATATTATTAAAAAAATTTCAACTCATAACATATAAAAACATTTTCTATTGTTTATATTATAAAATCTTAATATCAATCTCTTAAACTAAAACCCCCCTTTTTTTCCATGGAAATTATGATTATCTCTTAGACCATCTCTAACCTCAATTCTATCATAAAAAAAAAGTATTAAAAAGTGAGTTCCAACATTTTTATCAAAGTGATATCAAATAGAGAGAAGTAGATATTTCATCAAATAGAGGGAGGTTTAATTCTTCATTAAATTTAAATGGTTACTGTTAGGCCTAATGTTCACCTAAGGCAATTTGATTTTTTTTTTGTTAATCTTTGGATGACCTATTGGACATCTGCCTAGACGTCTTTTTGGAATTTGATGAAAATTTTAATTTTAATATTTGAGTGAACGGTATCAAATCAAACATTTCATCAATTTTTTTAAAAAATTTTGATTCAACGTTATAAATGCTCTTAATATTAAAAACAGTACCGTTACATCCATCGAATTTGTGTTGGCCGAATGAGTCCGAATGAATTTTTTCTCAGCAACAATTTCTTGTTTTGGAGACTTTTATTGGAATAAAACTCATTCAGATTAATTAAGATAGAATCATCAATCTATTAAAAATTTCCCCATTTTATTGGACAATAAAATTTACAATGCCCTCGTTTAGCATATTAGTTTTAAAGATTAAAATACTGAAATAATTACAAAAAATAAAATAAATTAAAAAATTAATATAATAGAATATCACATCTAAACTATAATCATCGTATATTTTCTCTAATTAAAAAAAATCTAACTCAAAACAATTTTTTTTAATCCAGAACTAAAATAACAAAAAAAAGTCAAAAACCCAAAAACCAACCCAATTTCGAAAGGAAGCCGTGCCCTTATGGTGTTGAGATCTACGATCTACTACTCTTTGATGACTGAAAAAATGGCAGGCGCTCACTCATCAGAGTTCTATTTGGATTCCGACTTCCACACTGACTCGCCGTCGACACCGACACCGACACCGACATCGACACGACTCTCGTCCTTCTCTCTCTCCAAGGTAAGTATATCTATTTTGGGAACACCAGTAAAAAGCCAGCTTTTTCACCCAAAACAATCCAATTTTTTGTCAAAAAAAGCCACTAAAAAAGTCAAAAAGCCAAAAAGTTAGCTTTTTACCAACTTCCCAAGACACCACTATATTAATCTCAGTATTGTTATTCTGATTAGGGCTTTTTTTACATTGCATTTAACTTGATTGTTTTGATTCAATGAAAATGCAGACATACATTGGAGAGTGGAGGCAAACATTTTGGTTGAATTTGGGGCTCTGGTTGTCTCTACCTATAGTCACCACTGTTTAAAAGTACTCTCTCTAATCTTTTTTTTTTCTTTTCTTTTTCTTCTCTCAGATAAAAATTGAGATGTTGATTTATGGTTTATTTGTGCTTGAAGTGATGTGTTTTGATTTGCTAAAATTAAGGGTTTTGATTTATTGTTATTTATGCTAAAATTAGGGATGGCGATGTTCATAAATTAGGATTTTTTATTTGTGGTGATTTGTGCGAAATTTAGGGATTTTGATTTGTGCTAAAATTAGTGATTTTGATTGACGATTTTTATTTTAATTAACAAAAATAGTCATGGAGAAAAACTCAAGACTCTGTTTGGTTCGTGGATTTGGGAACGTTGCATACACTTTTTTCCTTTCTCTTTTTAAATTCCTTCCCAAATCTACAAACCTAGCAGGGCTGTACACGGGTCAATTCGGGTCGGGTTGGACCCATATCCACTACCAAAACGGAATCGTTCGGGTGGATGAAAAATCAACCGTTGCTGACTGGATTTGTTGTCGAAACCGCCCCGTAGATGATTTTCGGTTTAATGGTTGAGTTCGGATCAGTTGGGCGGGTTGGGCCTTCAATTTTGGGCCTTTATGAATTAATATTATTTTTAGCCCATTTACCATTCAAACAACCCAATTTTATAATTTAGTTATGCTTTGCTTTGGAAAATGGCCCAAACAGCCCTTTTTTACCGATAAGCCCATTAAAAAAAACATAATAATTTATTTGAAATCAGTCCAAACAGCCCATTATGAATAAAATAAATAACTTGTAAAATAAGTCCAAGCATAAATAGCCCAAACTAAAACGTTTCATTCATCCAAAAATAAAAAATAATTTGGCATACTAAATGAATAACCTGTGTAAAATCAATCCAAAAACAAACAATTAAAGCTCAAAAGTTTCATTCATCCAAAAACAAAAAATAAATTGCATAATAATCCGAAGCACTAGGAATAGAATCTGTCCAAAATACATCAAATGCAATAAGCACTACTGCCAAAAAAATTCCAAGTGCTACCACCAACCACATTAAAGCTAACAAAATAAGTTAATTACTTAGTTTTTTACCATCCATTTTCAGTCTAGCATAATTACAGTAATCCATCAAAGCATTCACAAGTATAGTTATCCCAATCACTATCCATGTGCAAAAATATTTGTTTATAAAGTCAAAAAGAAGATTACTGATCTATGTTAATTGTATAAAACCAAAAGTCAAGAAAGTCAGTTAACTCCCCATGAAACCAAAAACATCGATGCCTGCAAATCCAAAAAACATAGAAGAGGAGAACATGTTGCAAATAGATTTTATTAATTAAGTAAGAAGTAAAAATTAAAGATATAGAATTGAGTAACTTTACCTAGCCATACTAGAGTGTGATAATATTTGAACTTGGGTTTGAGGTTGATGCCAATTCAGAAAGAGCTACAAGCAGTAGAACAATTAATTCAGATTTAAAACAATGTTATGTTGTATTAGTACAAAACATAAATATAAAAATAAATCAAAAAATTACCTGCAGGGTCATATTGTTCAAGTTTCTCGACATCATCCATTGCCTTCCGAAGAGAAATAGGAACTGTGCTTTGAAGCCAATTCTGTGTACATATCAGAGCCTCCACCATCATTGGAGATGATGAACTACAAAATGGGTCTAGAATGTGTCCTCCTGTACTAAAGGCTGATTTGGAAGCTACTATAGAGACGGGTATTGTCAAGACATCACGTTCAACTTGGGACAACACTCTATACTTGGAAGAATTGACCTTCCACCATCCCAATATATCAAACTTTTCTTCATTGGAAGCTTCACACCTGTCTGCCAAGTACCTATCAATCTCAGATTTGCACACACTAGAGCATTCCTCTTCCAAATAAGTATTAAATTGAGAAGCAGTTAATAGATGTGGATCATCACAATCATCATCAATGTTCATCGCTGATCCTTCACACACATTAGACATTTCGACAGTTACTGAATCATGAGAAGCATAATGCTCGTACAAATGAGACAGACAATCCTTTACCTGACCTGTCATCTCATTCACCACTCTTTTAATAAGCAATTGTGTAAAATAGAATTTCAAATACCTCAGTTTCTTCCTAGAATCAAGTACACAAGTAAGTTGATTTTCTCCCCATTATTACCCCAATACTTTTCAATTTTTTTTTTCATGTTTTGTGCCATTGTGGACAAAAGTTTGTCATCCTTTTTGATTAATTTCTCTATCTTGGTTTGGATGACAAACATCTCATCAAAGAAGTAATTGGAAGTAACAAAAAGAGAACCTGAAAACCATTTGGTTGCATTGTAAAAAAGTTTTAAGAACTTTAAAAAATTTCTACAATTATTCCAATCTCTTGCTATTGGAGATCTCCTTGACTTCTTTCTCCTATTTTCCCCATCTCCATCTTCATTCATATCTTCATCCATATTCTGATCTTCATCCCCGAACACCTGCCCATCTCCATCCTCACTCTCACAAACCTTGAAGTAAGCTCGGTAATTAGAGTTCTCGTCCTCTAATCTCTCAAAAGCCTTTTCAAACTTTTCAACAATTTCCAACATTAGGTAGGTGGAGTTCCACCTAGTTGGCACATCAAGACACACAAGACTTTTCGACACAATTTTTTGTTTCTCAACACACTTCTTAAAAACTTCATATCTATTGGGAGAGGACCTCACATACCTCACAGCTTCACGAACTTGAGCAATGGATATATGAAGCTCTTTCAAACCATCTCCCACTATAAGGTTCAGAATATGCACACAACAACGTATGTGTAAAAACTCATGCCTCAAAATAGTCCCTTTCCAGTCCCTTGTTTTCCGATTTAAAAACTTAATTGTGGTGCTATTGGAACTAGCATTGTCTACAGTAAATGTAAATATGCTACCAATGTTCCATTCGAGTAAGCACATTTCAAGTTTTTTACCAATTGTCTCTCCCTTATGATCTTCCACTTGACCAAAGTTTATGATTCTTTTTTGCAATTTCCAGCCATCATCTATAAAGTGGGTTGTGAGACACATATAGTTTAAGTTCTGAATTGAGGTCCACATGTCAGTGGTAAGGCAAATCCTACACCCTTTCAATACTTTCCTCAACCTATCCCTCTCATTGTTGAAAATCCCTACAATATCTCTAGCAATGGCAAGACGAGATGGAATGTTCTTAAACTTTGGTTGCAAAACGGCGCAAAATCTCTTAAACCCTTCACCTTCTACAAACCTAAAAGGTAATTCATCAAGCACTATCATCTCAGCAAGAGCTCTTCTTGCAGCTTCTACACTAAAGCTCGTTGCCACAAGATTAACACCCTCATCTCCATCTTTTTTGGACTGAAAAGACAAAGTTTGTTGTCCATTATTATCCACATCTCTGTGAGGATATTTTCAACAAGAAGCCAAGTGACTCAACAAGTTGCTTGTCCCATGCCCCTTCGAATCAGCCAAATACTCCTTTTGACAATATTTACAAACAACCCTAGTTACCCCATCTTCAGACTTGATTTTATCAAAATGATTCCATGCCCTTGACGGTTTGCTCCCAATACTTTTTTCACACACCTTAGGTGGTTTTGAAGGATTATCAATAGGGTCTTGGATAGTAGAAGGGGTAATAACAGTAGCATCCTGGGCAGTATGTTGATTTGGATGATCCATTATATTAAAAATTAAAAAAAAAAAAAGAACCTCGTGAAAGATTACATGAACAATTTAAAAGCAATGATACAAAAACATGACAAACTTAAACAAAAATTATAATAGCATTTAAAAAATAATACACATTTTGATTTTTTTTTTTTATAAAACCAATTCCTGAAAACTGAAAAAACAAAAAACTAAAAACTAAAAGACTATTTTTTGAAAACTTATAACCCAACAAATGAATATATTTGATTTTTCTAAACCAATTACAAAAAATAAATGAATTTCAATGTAGTCATAAGTTGTAGCTCAATGTATTTTCAATTAGAACTTGAACAGATGAGCAAATATTCTACTTTCATTACCTTTAATTTGAATAAAGAACGCGTAAAACAGAACAATCAATATAAATTGAAACATTTTAAATCTTTAATATCTAACCATCTAAAAAAATACAAGTCAACTTAAGTAATTAAATCTGTCTTTTCCATGAAGGAAAAACGATTTGCTAGTCTAGTGAGTAGATCGAAAATACAAAAACAAAAAATCAACCTTTTACATCCAAAACAAGTTTTCTTCCCAAGTGGCCATGGTATTAGAAATACTAGTGTTTAGATTAAGGGATTAGCAGATTCAACTTCCAATGTGGCAACATCCAATTACTTACAAACCAGAAATAAATAAATTGTCATTGGAAACTGAAAAATTTAGCACCATCATATTCAGTTCTCATGAAACAATAATCAAATACGTATATGATATCTACAATATTTTAGCACTAAAAAAACAAAATCTTGAAGAAAAAAAAATAATGAAAAAAATAGTACTAATCTATTTGAAAAATCTTTCTGTTTCCATATTTGGAAAAAAGCTTTGCCCAAATCACTCTTCAATTTTCTCGAGAAAATCCGAGTTAAGAACTGTACGGACATAAAAAAAAAAAAAAAAAAAAAGAAAAAAAAAAGAAGGGAAATTAAAGTAAATATGAATCAACAACCAGTACTAATTAGGGTTTTATCTCTCGACACGGAAGAGTTTGAAGAAATATCTATATATATATGTATATATATGTGTAGAATTAAGATTATAGGACGTACCTAAAGAATGAAAACAAGGGTTTTGAGATTATGCTTTTATGATTCTCCTTATCATTTTTTTCAGAGGTATCTTGGAATTTCATGTAGAGATGTATGTATGTAATGTACATGTGTGTGCTTTTACTTTTGAGAGAGAGAGAGAGAGAGAGAGAGAATAATTTGTGAATGGGTTAGAAGGTTTGAGTAAAAATTATTAAAACAGTAATGAACCATTAACAAAAAAAAAAATTACAAAATTTTCATAAAATTGTACCGGTGTTTGGTTGATCGTTGAGTCGAGAACTGTGAGTCATAAAATAAGGCTGTCACTAGAGGAAGATCTTAGAGAGTCAAGAAAAACAATAAAGCTTTGTTTTGAAACTTCAAAATTTCGAAGTTATAGGGTTTTCTTCATCAATAGCCTTGAATCAAAGAGGGTTTTCATAGTTGATCTTCAATATATAGAGTATTTAGGGTTTGAAATTAAAGATTGAGTTTAGATTTACGGGTGAGACCATTAGAGAATCTATAGATGCATTAGGGTTTCAAAGAGAGAGATAGAGAGGATTCGTGAAAGAGAGGAGAGAGAGAGAGAGAGAGAGGAAAGGGGTAGGTGGGTGCTCATCATCATCTATCTGTGTTTAAGGTTATTGAGATACAATATGGTTTGAAATCTGTGAGAGAGAGAGAGAGAGAGAGAGAGAGAGAGAGAGAGAGAGAGAGAGAGAGATGAAGGGGGGTTGGTGAGATTATCATGTTCTGTCTTTTGAGTGCTTTGAGATAGAGAGAGATGTCTGTAAATGTGAAGAAGGGGAAGAGATAAGGGTGTTGGAAGTTGTGTGTAATCTATCAAACCAATTAGATAAATACATGTGGCAATGGAATCAAAATTATACGTCATTAGTAATATATGCGGTCGATTCGGGTTTATTTATTTTTAATTACGTGGAATCGAAAACTGACTAAACCCCAAATTTAAATTTGAAAATAGGCCTGTCCCCAATCGAATTTAAGCTCGAAACCGTCTGTGATGTGTTTGGGTCAGTCGGTTCGGGTCGAATTTGTCGAATGGTTCGGTTGCTTGAACACCCCTACATAGCACAAAAGAAAATGAACATTGGAATCGTCTATACCTAAAGAAAGATGATAATTTTTTTTCCTCAAAACATAGTCGCATAGAAATCAATTTGGTGGATCGCCAAAACCTTTACACTGATAGTTTTTCACTAGGACAACCTAAAACCTTTATATCGATAGGTTCTTCATTAAGACAACTGAAAACCTTTATTGATTAATAAAAAAGGGAACACAAACAATAAGGTTTTCTTGGATCAACCCAATAGCAACTTCCAACACACAAACCTACAAAACACTTAGGGAAGAAAGCTTACTAATTAGTTCCAAAAGTCTATGAGACTGTGAAGCCCCTGAAAAATGTATTCGTTTAAAAAAAAAAAAAAAAACCTAATGTTTAAATTATTTTCTTAAAGCCCCTCAGTTACTAGCATTATTTCGAATCTGTCGATTAGCATTTTTTTTATCGAAACAGGAATATCCTAACTATTGGTCCATTCAAATTCCAACTAGTGACTTGTCCATTCAATTCTAATTAGTGGGCTTTTATGTCAAACTTGTCCATTCAAATTCCAACTAGTGACTTGTCCATTCAATTCCAATTAGTGGGCTTTTATGTCAAACTTGTCCATTCAATTCCAACTAGTGGTCCATTCAATTCCAATTAGTGGGCTTTTATGACAAGTAAATCCTAACTTGTCCTTTCAATTCCAACTAGTGGGCTTTTATGCCATGTTACACCAAATTTGCCTATAAATATCACCACTCCCTAGCATGGAAAACACAAGCAACACACTCACACACACACATTCAGCTAAAGGAGAGGAAGGAGAACAAGAGAGAAATCTTGAGAGGAAGAGAAAGGGAGAAGAGAGACATCTTGTTCAAAGCTTAGCAAGTAAGCCAGAACACAACCTTCTCTTTCATTTTTCCTTTTTTCAAATACATGTTCTTAAGGGTTCTAAATAATATTTTCAGATGTGTTATTGATGAGTTACTTGTGTTAAAAATGATAAAAGTTGAGCCATGATTTTACCTCTCTTGTAGTTCCCCTCATTTCGGTACAAAACTATCCTATTTATACCAATCTCTCAAACTTTCCAAAGGCACACATTCAAGAAAATTTTCTGGGTTTAATATATGTTAGTTAGAATGTTTTCATCACAAAATAAACAAAAATTTTCCCTTAATGGATCCCTTTTCTCACAAATCTTCTTATTTTTGGTATGGCGCCTTAGAATCTGTTTTCACAGCCAACTTTCAAAAATTCTAGAGAAATGTATAAAATTATTCTGGACCTTTATCTTATGTCAAAAGCTTCCTTAAGGAGTTATTTTTCAACTAAAATTGGTTTTATGGAAAAACAGTGAGCGGTTTGCAAGAAAACCAAATTTTCGTAACGGTCGACGAACTTGGACAGCACTGGAGTGTTTTCTAAATAACTTAAAATCTAGAAAAGCTATTCCATTTCCGAAATATGTTCTGGAAACTAGATTAAATTCTCTACGAACCATAGGAAGGCCGAGTCCGGTAAAAATTCTAAAATAGCCCTTTTCATTCTAATCTTTATATGATATTAAAACTGGAAACTCTATTGTGCATGGATGTTTTATGCTCTTCTGTTCATGAAAATGCTTATTAGCTTATGATCATATCCTGGCATGATATTATATGTGTTATGGTTATGTTCTTTATCTCCTTCATCTTAATGATGCATGCTTATGTGGATATTACTGTCTTGTTAAGTTAGTCTAACCTTGATTTAAAACATTTAACTCAACGGAAAACTTAACTGGGGTGGTATTGGGTTTTCGATCTTTTGAAGAAATGGAAAGATGATAAAATGTGATATATGGATTCTTGGGATGCGTTCCCTATTTGGAAGTTAAAGTCTTGTGCAAGTGGTTTTTGGAACCCTTGAATAGAGCGGTTGTATTCGGACCCTAGGTGGATTGGTGTGAGGAGGGATTTCGGCAAGGCCCTATTTTTACCGTCTCTTTTGAGGCCCTGCGGTTGGCGCTACACGGTATATAACCGTTGGTAGGCATCCGAGATTAGTTCTGCAACAAAGCAGCAAAAGAGGGGGCATACCGAATAATCCGCATCCGATTCTTGTGGTTGGGAGGACGAAATCTCTTTGGGGGATTTCTAGTTTACTAACATCTAACTTGTAACCCTTTATTTATTTATTTGTGTACCATGCTTTACTACTTGATGTTATATTTGTGATTGTGTATTGGACTCGGGAAAAAGAGATTGGGTGTGTGTGTGTTTACTGGACATTCAAAGCTCACGGCGTGTTATGCCAGGTGCCGAAAAGGAACATATAGCTGGAGACGACGAGCCTGAAACCTTCGAAGATCTTTGGCTATCTTAGAAAAGTTAAAATTCCCTTTTGATATTTTTGTAAGACTCATATGAAGATTTAAATTTTCTTTTTGGGATGTAATATAATGGAATAAGCTTTTGAAATTAAGGATATTGTGGTTGTTATGTATTGGTATTTTATATAATTAGATGTATGCACCTTATCGTTGCTTATTGGACCTTGTGTCAATACTTGTTAAGATCTGTCAAAAGGGTAGTGCGCTGCCTAAGGAAGCCGGACTTAGAAGGGAGGCTAATTTGACTCCTCCGGTGATCTGGGAGCTTGCCTGGTTATTGACCATGGGACTCAACAGTGACTCTCCCTTGACTACAATCAATAGTACAGAATCGGGGCGTGACAGGGACACACTTAGAGAAAGTGTACAAAGGCTACAACCTAAGATGTATTACACTAGGATGAAAAATATACCTTCAAAGAGAATTCCCAAGATGTAACAACGCCCGCGAGGGACCCCGCGCTACGCGCTACAGTTCGGACTCGATTTGTGTTGCGGTTCTCAATCTGAACCAAAGAGTCCAAATCCGGCAAATCGTTTTGAGAAAACAGATTTTTGAAAAGAAGTGCCAAACATGGACTGCTTTTCCAGATACAAAGTCGCCACCTAAATATTTTTTAATGGGGGAATTTAGGAAACCCTGACTCGGTGCCAAAGGCCACGCGTCCGTCATCACCAAAGTTGCCTCGGCTCGGGAACTTGGGTATGATTGGGGAAGGTCAGCTATGAGCACCCCCTCTCGCCCGGTCCGAAGACCGGCCTCTACTAACCATGATATCCATTTTTGAAAACTTTATGTGTTCTTATTCCGGGAATTACTATGTTATGCGCACAGCAACAAGTATAGACTAGATTGCCTAATTTGGAAATAAGCATTGCATATCCGTTTGTCTTGAAAAACACTTTGAAATTTGCTACTCGCAAGTAGGCTAAAATACGGATTTCAACGAGTTTTTCCAACTCAAGCAATCCAACCTTCACCCACAGGCAATCAAACAGTTTATCTCATATAAGCACTTAGCCGCATGGTAAGCATACTGTCATGTTAACACTCACACGCATGCGGTATGCTAAAGCATGAAAACACTTACATCGTACTCCATGCCAAAACAATAAACTAGTTAGCAAACATGCATGATCCTAGTTCATGTTAAATTGACTAATGCAACACATGCGGGATGCAATTGGGGTAGGCTCGGCTAACCTAAACATGGCATGTGAGATGCAATCGATAACACGTATTCAAGTTAGATTTGAAGTACAATGTAGTTAGCATGATGCGCTGAGCCCGGTGCATGCAAGACAAATGTATGGATGCACGCATGCATAGCATAAGGTATGCTAAAGTAAACATGTCCTAATACTAACCATCATAAGCAAGTAAGTAAAAGGGGGAAAGGAGTGGGGGTTGGAAGACATACACACACTCACCCACACTTATTACAGATTTGCCCTCACTCGGAGGGACCAAAAGAATATACAGATAATTAATCTACAAGCTAATTAAATATTACAAACCAATTAGATTAATTAAGCAAATTAATAAATCTAATAAAACAATAAACAACAGCCTCGGGGAAGAGGGATTGATGCACGCGCGCTCAGTTCCGCTCGGAAATCCACTGCCATGCCCAAGATGCCTCTGTTTTCCCTGCTTTACTCCTCTGATGACTGCCAAAGTCTCAGGACTTGCTCTATGGATGCCAGGGAACACCACCGGCTGAAAGAAGACACCACCGGCCATGTAGAATGGTCACCGGCCACAACTCTGATCCATCGGCCATCAATGGTGGCCGGTTGGCACTAAATGTGGCCGGCCGGACAAAACTTCCTGCAGAAACAGTTCTGACAGCAACAGAGGACAATACTTGGCATGGCAATGCATTTCAAGCCATGTATGCACTAACCATGTCCCTTATCATGTTAGTGACTCAAAGGGACATGCTCCTCGGTTCTCGGACCACCAATCGCGCATTTCCATGCGTGATGGCCCAAGAAACCAAGTATGCACATTTTGATGTCAAATGCAATGCAAACCAATCAAACAAAAGGCCTAATTCCTATCACTAGATCAAGGAACAAGACATGCATGCTAAATGGAGTGCAACCTAGGCATAAGAACTAGCATGCAACATGAGCATACAAGGTCTACATGCAATCATGCAAACAAACATGTAAGGTAAGCATGCAAGCAAGCAAAGGATGGACTTAAACATGATTTAGGCAGCCCTAATTAGGCCCAAAACAGTGGCCAAAATGCTAAGTATATGAAGGCAAATGTACACACAAGCATGCATGGATACATGGTTCAAGACTTAAGCATAATGAAGCTACTTTCGAGCACACTCAAGAGGGGGAAGCATGGATTTATGGCATACATACTAGGCTCTGAAAATCATGCTAAAATGGTGCCAAACCAATTAAACAAGACAAACAAGGCATGCAAACATAGCCAAAACCCGAGACAAGCCAAGAGGCTTAAACCAAGGTCAAGTCAACCAAGCCTCACAAGGCCAAGGGGACTTAAAATAGGTCTAAGGCAGACCTAAACAACACCCAAGGAACACCTAGATGGCATCTAAGTGGCTCAAGTATAAAGGCATACACAAATGCTTAACATGGAGCATACAACACAAACCATTGAAGCATCAAGAGAGCTATGAAATGCAAGCATACAAGCATGCTAAATGGACTGAAATGGCATGGAAAATGGCCCCAACCCACTAAATCAAGCAAGTAATGCATGCTACACACTCACACACTCAAGGCCAACAAGCCAAAAATGCAAAGGGGCTATACTAAGCATGCCAAAGTTGACCCAAACAACTAAGGACAGACCTCAACATAGCAAAATAAGCACAAAAGCTTCACAAGACCAAGCCTAAAACATGCTAGAATAATGATTTACAACCTAAGGCATGTTAAAGCAACAAAGTGGCATTACATGGCATGTATGTTAAACTAACATGGTGTACCAAAACCAACTAAAAAAAGAGGCATATTATGACATAATAAGCACAAAAATCAGTTAGAACATGATCAACACACACTTGAACATGGTGCTCATTAAAGAGGCAAAAATAGTCCTTTTCAAGGATAACAAGGAGAGGGGGTGGCCCTCTCCTTCTTGAGACTTCAAGGCACCATCCTTACCACTGAAATCCCTCAAGATTTCAGTGGTGAGGAGGCCCAAACACCAAAGTCTCGGAGCTCACTCAAAATAGCACAAAATGAGGCCTCTCAAGGCTTAGGAGGGGTCTAACACCTCCAAACCACAAAACACTCTAAATAAACTATTAAGAGGGCTTAAAAAAAGAACTTTTTTATGTTGTACACTAACCTCAAAAAAATTTCTAAGATAGGCAAAAATAGTATGCAAGAATGGGATAAAAAGGGGTGAGATTGTTACCCTTGAAGAACCTCTTCAACAATGGTGGACCAACTACTTCTCCAAGCTCAAAACCACCCAAGGATCTCAAGAACAACCTCGTAGAACCTCAGTAGCCAAGGGAAGGTGTAACACTATGTGTTTGTGTGCAATAGTAAGCCTAAACACACACAAGAGAGAGAGAGAGAGATAGGATGTAAGCCAAACCCTAACCCTAGAACTCAAACCCTAAAAATCTATCTAAAAATGTCTAACCCTTTACAAGAGAGAAGACCCTCTCTTTTATAGAGCTTTGTGTCTTGTAAAGCTTACAAGACAAGCCTCTAAAGAGAGAGATCCCGCCATACACGTGTATGGAGGGGAGGCAAATGCAAGACAGCTGTGACAAAATATCTGCAAAAGCAGATGCACAGTAGTCGGCCGGCCAAAAGTGATTTTGGCCAAAACTTATGACCGGTCGGCCAAAAATAGTGCCGGTCAGCCAAACATTTGGCCGATAGCAACAAGGGACAGCCGGTGGCCTCAAGCCATGTCCGGTGGTGTGTGGGGATGCCTCAAAAGGTATTCCCTGCCCCTCAAAGGCAAAACACAAGTGTTTGGTGTCAAACCAACCACAAAATAGTCGAGTCGAGAGGTCCTGAGATGAGGCGCGCTGCCAAGGCTTCCGGGAACTCAAGACGAACACGAACATGGATGATCACCGAGTGTTCCAACGGTGACGTCCAAATCTTGAGGACGGTCAAAAATAGGGTGTCTACACAAGACTTCCAACGAAGCAAGCTCTCCAACTTGCTCCCAAGACTTCCAAGATGCTATGAAGTTCTCTCAAACTGACGCTCACATAAGATAGAAAATCTATAGAAAATTTGATTTACAATGTATAACATATGTAGAACACTTCAAGAGCTATTTCTCAAAAGGTAATACCAAATAAAGATGTGTTAGTATCTAAAGAACCCCAAATAACATCTAGTCCAATAGGTAGTTTTCTTCAAAACTCGCCTCTATGGGCTGGTGCATCATGTACCAAGGTTAGCCCACAAACATATAGAGTTTTAGCTTTGAGATCCAAATAAGCAATCTGTAGACACCCCATTTTTGACCGACCGTAAGACTCAGACGTCATTGATTGAGTGCTTGATGATTGTGCATGTTTGCGCTTGTTTAGAGTTTCTGGAGTTTTTGGCTGAGTGCCTTGCCTCCGGGCCTCTGAACTCTTTGTGTTTTGGCTTGGTTTGTGGACCATGCCTTGTTGCCTTTGCCTAGAGGGAAACAGAGGTCTGTAAACCACTTTTTGTAGTTGTAGACTACCTTTCCCTCTCGTAGACCACCTTTTGTACCCGTAGACTAGTTTTCGGGGCTTCCGGCTGAGTGCCTCGCCTTGCGGACTCTAGTCTTGCTTCCTTTTTGGTTTTTTTTTTTAACCAAACCTTGTTATCCTTTTCCTGGAGAGTGGAACAGGGGTGTAGACTAGTTTCTCCCCCTATAGACTACTTTTCTTCCCTGCCAGCCAGTTTTTCTGGTAGGCCAGCTAGAGTGAGTGGTCTGTGGACCACCTAAGGTGGTCGGTAGCCTGCCACCACCCTCTGCCCTTTGTGCAGACCCTCTTCCTCCCCTTGCCGACCAGTTGTTCTCCCTACAGACCACTTTCTCTAGTCGGTTGACCAGTAGGAGTGATCGGTCGACCACTCAGCCTTTCTGCTTTTTCTGCAGATATTTTTCTTGCAAGCTGTGCCAGCTGTTGGGCACAGAAGGCATCCTCCATACACGTGTATGGAGGGATTGCACCAAGCTTCTAGCTTGTTCAACAAGCTTGAAGCTTGGAATTCTATATAAGGGAGCCTCCTCCCTTTTGCTTTAGGTTCAAAAAATTGCATTAGGGCTATACATATCATATCTCTCTTGTATTCCTCTCTCTCTCTCTCTCTCTCTCTCTCTCTCTCTATTTGTGTTGTTTTGTGCCTAAAAGTGACTTTTCTTCACACTTTTGCACTAAAGCACCTAATGAAACACCTTCATTCCTGAGATAAGGTTCTTGGAGGTTTGTTTGAAGCTCAAAAGCTTGGTTTTTTCCTCAGAAGTTGCTGTCTTGAAGTGGTTCTTCAAGGGTGAGTCTCTTACCTCTTTAAAGCTTTATTTTCATAGCTTATTTGGCCCTATTTGTATGCTTCTTTTGGCTTAACTTTAAACTGCAAAAAGTTTCATTTTCAAGTGCATAAAGTGTTTGTTTAAGGCCTCTTTGGTGTTAAGGGTGGTCTACCCCTTTGGTGGCTTGTTATGCTTTGTTTTGTGCCATCTCTTTAGGCCTTTGAGATCACCTTCTCTTGGCCTTTTAACCACTGAATTCCAGAGGAATTTTAGTGTTGGAAAGTGTGTTTTGAGGCCCCAAATGGGTGCGGGTTGTCCCCACTCCTCTTCTCTTGTTTGCTTGTGTTGATGGCTCATCAAAGTAGCATGTCTTTTTAGCATGTTTTGGCTCCATCTTAGCATGTCTTAGGCATTATTTCAGCATGGCATAACTCTGTTTTGGGTTGGTTTGATTGCCTCTTGCATGTTCCTTGCACTTGTAGTGCAATTCCATTCACTAGCCTAACTTGCATCATGCTTTGGACCACCATTTTAGCATGCTTTTGGCTTCACTCCAGCATGCTTTTACTCATGTTTTGCCATGCTTAAGCTCTATTTTAAGTGTTTGAGTCATGCATGCCTTGCTTTGTATAGCCATAGTTCAATCTTGCTCACTAGCTTTGAGTTTCCAAGTCTCTAGCATGCTTTACTTGAGTTGTTTGCATGCTTTGGCTTCATTTCTACCATCATTTCAGTGTGTGTAGTGTGGTCATACTCTCTCACACTTCACTCTTTCAATGCTTTAGAAGGTTATGCTTTATACCTCAATCATGAGCCAATTGGCATGCATGCTTGCCTAAGCTTTTGGGCTATCGTCTCAGCATGTTTTTGGTGTTATTTTACCATGTTACAACTCTGATTTTTGTTGGTGAAGTCATCTCATGTTGGTTTTGGTAGGTGTAGTGTAATCCCATTCATTAGCCTTACATGCTCCATGCTTCATGTCTTTAATTCTAGCATGTGTTAGCTCAAGTCCATGCATGTTTTGACATTGTTTTGACCTGCCTTAGGACTGTTTTGAGTCACCTTGGCCCTTTGGGGCTTGCTTGATATGGCTATGGTGCAAATGCCTTTGCTAGCCTTAAGCCTTGAGCCTCCTAGCATGCTTCATTTGTGATGTGTGCATGATTTGGCATCATTTAACATGTTATTTTAGAGCATATAGCATTGCCATGTTCTCACTTCTTTCACCCTTTGAGTGCTTTTAAGAATTGTGCCTTTGTGCCTCGTTTATGGGCCAATGTGTATGCATGCTTGTGTAAGCTTTTGGACTCCCTTTTCAGCATGTTTTGGCCTTTGTTTTGGCATGGTGGAGCTCTATCCATAGTTGGTTTAGCCATTTAAACTTGGTAATGCATGCCTCTTGTATGATGCTCTTTACTTGCTTTGATGCTCTAGCCTCCAAACATGCCATGCATGCATTGTTCATATGTTGGAACCTTGTGCATGCCATAATAACATTGATAGATACACATGTTATTTGCATGTTGTTGCATTGCATTATTGTTTGCATGTTGTTGCATTGCATTATGTTTGCATGTTGTTGCATTGTATTGTGTTTGGATCGGATGTTAATCCAAACATGAGAAACGAGGGACGTTTCATACTTGAAGTGATGAAACGTGCCTCATTTCTCGGTCGCTGACCCTCTTGATCAAGCATGATAGAGGTTAAGGCCCTTACGTATTATTTGTGCATTCATTGATATTGAATTGTGCAAACTTGGCTTCTCGGCCATCATGCATTGCGATGCATGGTTGGTGGCCCGAGAGTCGAGTACCGCACTCCCTTGAGCTTGTGAAACGATAGGGAGGGTGGTTGTGCACACATACCTTGCAAATACACTGTTGTGTCCCTTCTTGTTCTCTGTTGTAGCAAAACTGGAGTTTGCCAAAATTTCTGGTCGGCAGACCAGTAAAGGTGGTCGGCCGACCCTTTTTTCTGGTCTACAAAAAGTTTTTCTGGTCTACAAGTGGTCTACACTACCCTTTTCTGGTTGGCAGCCCTCCAAGAGGTCTCCATGTTGGAGTAAAAGCTATCTGGAAGTTTGTGCAGTGTTCTGAGATCAAATGCAAACAGAGACAAGTCTGGGCATAGCAATGGATTTCTGAGCGAGAAACTGAGTGCGAGCATGCATCCTTTTCTTCTTCAAACAGAGCTGGAGCAGCTTAGTCTAAATGTTTACTTGTTAGTTAGTATTTGTTGTTTGTAACTTAATTAATTTGTTAATTAGTTAAAGTGATGTGATAATTAGTTGTAGCTTGTTATTTAATTTGATTTGTAATAATTAGTCTAATTAGATTATTAGATTAGTTAAGTAGCTTAGCTTAGAATAGCTTAACTTTCATTCGGACCCTCCGTCGAGAGGGCAAATATTGTAATAAGTGTGCGTGAGTGTGTGAATGTCTTCCAACTCCACGTCTTTCTCCCTTTTATTTGCTAGATTTTGATGGTTAGTTTTAGGGCATGTTTCAATTAGTATACTTATGCTTTGCATGAGTGCATCATTCATCTGTCTTGCATGCACCGGACTCGGCGTATCATACAAACTGCATTGTACTTCAATACACTTTCTTTAATATGTGTTTCAAAGCATGTTATCAAGTGTTGCATTTATATGCCATTCTATATAGCTGAGCCTATTTTAGTTGCATTTTTGCATGTGTTGAATTAGGCATCTTAACATAAGCTAGGATCATGCATGATTTCTAACTAGCTTCTGTTTTGTCTTGGAGTATACTATGAGTGTTTACGCTTTAGCATATTGCATGAGATGTGTATGTTGCCATGTTAGCATGCTTGCCATGAGGCTATTTGCTTAACTGATATAACTGCATGAATGCCTATGGATGAAGGCTTGATTGCCTGAATTGGGACAATTCATCAAAATGTGCGTTTTAAGCCCACTTGAAGTGGCAAAATCATGTTTTAAGCCCACTTGAGGGTGGCAAATCCGCATTTTAGCCTACTTGAGGGTAGCAACTTCAAACCATTTTCGAAAAACAAACATGAGATGTTTTGTTCCAAATTGAGTGATTTAGTCTATACTTGTATGCTGTCCGCATCACATAGTAAGCTAGCTAATAAACCGGAAAAAGAACACATGTGTTTTCAAAAACAACATATCATGTTTAGTAGAGGCCGATCCTTTGATCGGGCGAGCGTGGGTGCTCATTTCAGGACCTTCCCCTCTCGTACCCAAGTTCCCGAGCCGAGACAACTTTTGTGATGACGGACACATGGCCTTAGGCATGAGTTACGGTTTCCTAAATTTCCCAAAAACAAAACATTTAGGTGGCGACTCTAAAATCTGGCAAAGCAGTCCATGTTTGGCGCTTTTGATTCAAAATTGATTTTCTAAAACCAATTGTCAGATTTAGACTCTTTGGTGATTTATCATTCTCACATTGCACTTTGTGATATTAGATTCAGAACCATGACAGGAGTCCGAACTGTAGTAGCTAGAACCACAATTTGCGCCCTCGCATGCGAAGCGGAGTTTCGGGCAGTCTACAGTTTCTAGCGACTCTACTGGGGATTTAGAGAACTTGACTCGAACATCATGATATGTTGTTTTGTTTACACTTATGTGTTTCTTTGTATTACATTTGCATTGGTGCGCTTAAGTCACAGTGTTTGACATCTGCTATTCCTGAACGGTTTGCCAGAGGCTTGCTTGGAAAAGTGTGCCATAAGGCTGACCGGTTATGGGCTCTACCACGATGGAAACACAAACCTCGGTTGTTACCAAGGCACCCTTTTTGACCAATCGACCTAGTTACATATCAGAAACTATAGTGACCATTCCAAACTAGGACAGGTTGCTTACCCCATTGTAGGTTGTTTGAAACCATTGCGTGCGTAGTGAAACCCTAGCTCCTGACAAGATAGGACAGGGAAACCCTACCCCTCCATAGGGGTGTTTTGGCTCTTACTTGCTTGTTATGTTCTTTTAGAGTGTCTCTATAAGGAATGCATGTATCAGTTTGCAAGTCTGAGTATCAGTCTGAGGGCATCAGTATTTGGAGAATTAGTTTTACTTAAGGGTATCAAATTTGAGGCAGTGATTTGGGAACAGTGATCAGTGTTGAGAACAGTGTGTTCAGCTTACAAATGCCAACTGTGTGTTGTCTTTATTTTAAGCCGAAGTGCTGTCCATTTTTTTACTTAATGTTTCCTTATTTTGCTTTATTTATCTTTTTGCAAGGTAGTATAGCACAATTGCTTCCAACCAGGCAAATCCCCCCCGAGCACTTTGGACCAGAGGTTGAAGGCTTCATCGATCCGAGGATCTAGTTGACGGACAAGCAGTGTTCCTTTCATTACCCCCGGTTACTAGACGGAGGTCAGTTAGGCACAGTTCATCAGTACAGCAGTTACCAAATCAGCGGTCTTTATCTACCCCACCAGTGAGTAGTCGAGCTGAGGTTTTCGTTTCTACCACAGAGAGATATACCTATTGTTAAGTCAAATCAGCACCTTATGGCAAGTATGGAGGACATGATGCGTCAGCTCCAAGAAACTATACAAGCTATGCAGCGGGATGACGCCCGCCAAGCAGAGTTTGTCGCGCATCAGGCAGAGGTTATGGCTCAACAGACAGAGCTGATTGCCAGACTTCAGCAACAGCAGCAACTACAACAAGCCGGAGCATTTGCTTCGCATCCACCCCTGCCCCCACCTAGAGTTCCAACACTCGAGGATACTGTAAACGTCCAGGAAAATACAGACGTCCCAACGGGGCCAGTTCCACCCCCAATCCTACCTCAACTGTCCAAAGCACCGACTAATCTAGTGGATACACCGTTTGAATTTGAGGTGGATCCAACAGCGCTGAAAGTGAGCAGGTTAGAAAAGTTGTTCAAAAAAGCTCAAGGCGTTAATTCCATTCCGGATATAGAGGATGGATACACCGATTCGGCGAAGACTTTGCCGGACCGGTTCAAGATGCCGCATATAGACCGTTTTGACGGTTCTGGGGATTCCATGGTACACTTGCGGTTGTTCTCAGATATCCTAAGGCCAATGGGCCTCTCCAGATTGCAAAAGCTTTCCCTCTTTGGCCAGACCCTATCGGGTGTTGCGGCTATTTGGTACGCAAAGCTGGAGGGCTCTGTCAAGAGAAGCTGGGAGGAGATGGCTGAGGCCTTTATAGCTTAATACTCCTACAACACGCAGATTGAGATCACAACTCGTGATCTCGAGACAACCAGACAGGAGCCAAAAGAGGGCTTCTCCAACTTTGTAACCCGTTGGAGGGCCAAAGCTTCTATGATGACCATTAGGCCGGTCGACAAGGATCAGATACGGATGGTTGTGCGCAACCTCCAACCCAAGCTGATGCAAAAGATGATCGTCTTACCCTTTCCCACCTTTACGGATTTACACGAGATTGGGGTACAGATTGAGGGCACCATAAAGCAGGGTCAGATTGACCACGAGAGAGAGCAGCCCAAGAGAGCCTTTACTCGCAGTTCGAATGCGGGCACGAGTAGTGCTGTAGCTGCCAGAACTTCCGATGTGGGCATGGTCACCACCACCACTCCAAAAACACTTACAGCTACACCCTTCACCGGTGCATCCGGAACCAGCTCACAAGCAGCTAGATACCCACCTCGAGGCCAGAGAACCTTTACTCCACTGTACATGTCTCTGTCAATGGCCCTGAGGGTCCTGATCAAAAAGGGGCATCTGAAGCCCCTAGAGCCACGGCCATTACCAAACAAACTTCCTTCTTCCCATAACCCGGCCAAATATTGTGCCTTTCACCAACAACACCGTCATGACACTGACCAGTGCTACAGACTGCGTCATGAGATCCAGGATCTTATTGACAATAAGGTGATTGCGCCTCCAGAGAAGCCGAATGTCACCACCAACCCACTTCCACCACGTAACCAAGCTCCACCACCCAAACACATCAACCTGATCCAAGTCGCGGCCATTCCATATGACCCGAGCATATACATCACACCCTCCCACCTACCCAAGCTTGAGGTGTTCATCCCAGACAACATGGACTTGTGTATGTTGAGCACCTCCCAAATCCAACCTGAACCGGTGGTGGTGGCTGTCGAAGACAAAACTGGAATGACTTTGGAAGCAGAGGGGAATGTTGATTCATAGCCCGAAGGGTCTGGGAGCTTTGCGTACAACCCGAGTGGTTATATCACATCAACAGATTAGGTTAAGCCGAGGGTAGAGTTACCAGTTAGGGCAAAGATCAGTGTGGTTTGGGAAGATGGACCGAGTCAGGGGCTAGATGACCTAGCAGAGCTGGAAGAGGACATTGCAAATCTGCAATTCTTTGAAGAGCAGGACTTAGGGGATGTGAACATCAACTGGTTCGACTTGGATGGATCAGCAGAAAATACGGGATGGCTCAGTGACCAGCCAAATGTTGTTGAAGAACCTCAACCAGAACAGGGGCAATCAGAAGCCAGAATATCAACAGTGGCCGGAATGGCCGGGAATCAGGAGAAATAGCTGGAGAGCACCGGTGTAAAGAATTTTGCTCAGGATTTGGACAGTTTTAGTACAGTAGACACTGAACAGGAGGCTGCATTGAAGCGTCTTGAGCACGAAAAGATCGAGGATCTTGAGAGGGCTACGAAGGCCAAAGCCCCTGCGGGGACGGAATGTGTTGTGAGCACAGGAACAGTTGCAATGGAACCGGACAGCTGTCTATCGGTTGCCGATGGGATGTGGTGGGAAGACGACGACTTACGTCTTGCCCACACCGATGAAGATTGGGGACAGAACCAACCAGATGACACCTGGCACGTTGAGGAGATTGACCATATAACCAGGAGTGGGTGGTACTTCAAGCCCCCACACTTGGACCAGCCAGAGGCGTCCGGGAAGGACAAAGAAGCGGAGAGGCAGAAAGAAAAGCTGCTGGAGGAGGAGGCTGTACTGAAATAGCTTAAAAAGATTCAAGCAGACATCTCCATCTGGGGACTGCTTATGGCCTCAAGAGTTCACAGACAGGTCGTCCTTTCTGCCATGGATAGGGCCAAGCTTTCAATTGATACGACACCCGAGCAGTTGGTAGGGCTGGTTTTCCTGGGAGGAGCTTCCCCAACCTTGACCTTCATTGACAAGGAACTACCACCTGAGGGCTCAGATCATAACAAACCGCTCTATATTTCTGTCGAGTGTAGAGAGAAGTGGATACCGGTGGTTTTGGTCGACACAGGATCTGCTATCAATGTATGTCCATCGAGAACGGCATATGCTATCGGGTTGAAGCCCGCGGATTTCGTGCCTACTGCCCAAGTGATACGGGCCTATGATAATACCAGCTGAGAGGTGATGGGGACTATACAGATTAAGACTCAAGTTGGTCCGGGGCAACTAGATATTGAGTTCCATATCTTGGATGTCCCGGCCACCTTCAATCTACTCCTAGGGCAGCCATGTCTGCACCAGGTAAAGGTTGTCTCTTCCACCCTGCACTAAATGTTAAAGTACCCCCACGGGAAGGGGGTGGCAATCGTTTTTGGAAATTCTTCAATACATCCACCGCCAGAGGTTTCTACACCAGTTCTAGAGATTGAGCATAGCGCGGAGGATGTGTTTTTGTCAGGACTCACCCTAGTTGAGGCCCGGGTTGTACAGAACATGCTAGTTGTTGATGACAGGCTATACGTCAGCGCACAGTCTGTCTACCTTATGAACAAGCTTCAGCACATCCCCGGGATGGGATTAGGGTGAAATGGCTGGAAAAGCGTTTGCAGCATCGGCCAAAGTGCCGCATAACCCATATACCTTTGGATTAGGTTATCTGCCTACCAAAGAGGATTGGACGAGGAAAGGAAGAGAGATGACCAGAAGAGCCAGAGCCAAACAAGCCGGAAAGCATTACAAGTTGATGCACCGACCTATCTAGGGGACCCTAAACGGACACTTTGTCCGGGAGGGGGAAGACTTCCCATTCTGTGGCTTTCCAGAGCCCTGGATAAATTCAGAGAAGCGGCGCTTGCCCGGCTTCGAAATCTTTTTTGATCTCCAATTGTCCGGGGATGAAGTTGCCGAAGAGCAGACAGACCCACCAGCTGAGGCTGAGCAGTGCAAGGAGAAGGATTCCGAGAGCACAGAAATTAAGATGGGGATAGCACTGGCTTGTCTCCTCTCAGATCTTCAGATCGTACCGGAGTGCTTGGGGGATAACTTCTCAGTTTCCATGATCGGGGATGAAGCGGCTGTGGGCCCATCTTCAGGCATTCTCGATGCATTCATCGCACCCTCCCTCGTCTGGCAATATGATGTGGGCTTTTTATTGAGTAGTTCAAGGTCAAGTAGTGAGCTGGAATCTGATTCCACTGAGTCTGTGGAGTGGGAATCAGATTCTAGCTCTTCTGAGTCTGAGTCCGGTATTCTTGGGAGTGATAACCCGGATGCCACTGTCCTGTCCAGGTCATCTTTTTCTTTTTCCTTTGAGTCTGTTGTAATAGAGAAATCAGGCGAACTTGATGTTATTAATGAGAATGGTATGGCTGTGGCTTCCAAGTACTTTTATGTGCCTTTAATTTATTGCATTAATCAAGACTTTCAAAATTTTGATGAAAATGACGAGGAAGAAATTCCTCCGATTTGCATTATTTGCTTGATCCAGAGCAAGAGAGGTTTGTAAAACCTTTGGTTGATAAAATCACCACAATTAATGCTGGTACTGAGAAGGATCCGCGACTGGTCCAGATCGGGTCCACGCTGTCTTCGGAGGAGCGCGAGCGCTTAGTCGCTTTATTAAAAGATTTCAAAGATGTTTTCGCGTGGTCCTATGAAGACATGCCTGGAATCGATCCTAAGATTGTACAGCACCGAATCCCTCTTGACCCAGAGGCCCGACCTGTTAAGCAGAAGCTCCGAAGGATCCGCCCGGACTGGGCCCTGAAAATCAAAGAAGAGGTCACCAAGCAGATTATCGCAGGGTTCCTGTTGGTATCTGAATACCCTACTTGGTTGGCCAATATAGTTCCGGTGCCAAAGAAAGACGGTAGAATTCGAGTATGTGTGGGCTTCAGGGATTTGAACAAAGCCAGTCCAAAGAATGACTTTCCTCAGCCGCATATTGATGAATTAATGGACTTCACTACTAGACATGCGCTGCTCTCATTCATGGATGGGTTTTTAGGCTACAATCAGATTTTGATGGCACCTGAAAACAGGAAGAAGACTGCTTTCACCACCCCGTGGGGAACCTATTGTTATAGGGTGATGCCGTTTGGGCTGAAGAATGCTGGGGTTACATATCAACGGGCTGCGACCACAATTTTACACGATATGATCCATAAAGAGGTTGAGGTGTACGTGGACAACATGATTGTCAAGTCCAAGGAAAGAGAGGGCCACTACACCGCCTTGCAGAAATTCTTTCAACGGATCAGAGAGTATCGGTTGCGGCTGAATCCTCATAAATGTACATTTGGTGTTACAGCAAGGAAAATGCTGGGGTTCTTGGTCACACTAAGGGGTATCGAGGTCGATCCTTCTAAAATCAAGGCCATCTTAGAAATACCACCACTGAGGACTGAAAAGGAGGTGCGAGGCTTTCTGGGTAAAGTGCAATTCATAAGATGGTTTATTGCAAAATTAACCTTGACTTGTGAACCACTGTTTGGTCTCCTAAAGAAAGGAAAGAAATTCCAGTGGGATGACCGATGCCAAGTTGCTTTCGAGCAGATCAAGCAATATTTACAGAACCCATCTGTGTTGTCACCGCCTGAGCCGGGGAAACCGTTGATTCTGTACCTATCAGTGACCGAAACGACAATGGGCTGCATGCTTGCACAGGAGTCTGAGGACAAAGTGGAGAAGGCTATCTACTACATGAGCAAGAAAATACTGGATTACAAGACCCGCTACACTCTGCTGGAGAAGGCTGGTCTGGCCTTGGTATGGGCTACCAGGAAGTTGAGGCACTACCTGTTAGCTCACTCTGTAATACTGGTTTCGAGATTAGATCCCATCAAATATCTCTTCTAGAAACCAGCACTTACGGGTAGGCTAGCTCGTTGGTTGCTTCTGCTTTCCGAATTTGATTTGAAATACATGACGCGCAAGTTAGTGAAAGAGAGAGTGGTAGTGGAGTTCCTAGCTGATCACCCAGTAGAGGGAGATGAAGTAGTTGAGTATCTGTTCCCAGATGAGGCCATTCTACATGTCGAAGAAGCGACTTGGACGATGTACTTTGACGGAGCGTCAAACCAGTACGGGTATGGGATAGGGGTGTTGCTGATAGGGCCCGACAATTCCCACATACCTTTAGCATTCAAACTCTGGTTCAAAGTGTCGAATAATGAGGTAGAATATGAGGCATGTATTGCGGGACTAGAAGTCGCCCTAGAACTAGGGGCAAAACGGTTGGATGTCATCGGGGACTCGAACTTTGTTGTATCTCAAGCTAAAGGAGATTGGAAAGTTAAAGAAGAAAAGATGAGAATCTATCGCCAGACCTTGGACGCTCTGATTCCTTGGTTTAAGAAACTGAATTTCGCCCATCTATTAAGAAAGAACAACAGGTTCGCTGATTCATTAGCAACTCTATCTTCTATGATAGACATTCCTTTCGGAGTCCGGATGCGTCCGATAATCATTGAACAGAAATTCGTGCTGGCTTACGAGATGATTGCTGCCATAAATGAGGTACAAGATGAGAATCCCTAGTATTACGACATCTGGAACTTCTTGGAAAATGAGGTGTATCCACCAGGGGCAAATGCCAAAGATAAGAGAGCAATTCGAAGAATGGCTGCTCAGTTTATCGTCTGCGGGGGTAAACTGTACAAGAGGGGTCATCTTGGGATGCATAAGCTATGCGTTGATGCTAAAGAATCCAAGCGCCTGATGGAGGCCATCCATGGAGGAGAGTGCGGAGCACACATGAGTGGGGTGATGCTAGCCCGGAATATCCTTAGACATGGTTATTACTGGTCAACCATGGAAGAGGATTGTATTGGCTTTGTCCGGCGATGCCACAAATGTTAGATCTATGCAAACCGCATGAATATTCCGCCATCAAAGCTGTACAATATGACTTCGCCATGGCCTTTTTCGGTCTGGGGGATTGATGTAATTGGGCCTGTCACTCCGAAGGGGACTAACGGACATGAGTACATTCTGGTAGCGATAGACTACTTCACGAAGTGGGTTGAGGCCCAATCTTACGTGTTGTTGAAGGCATCGCATGTTGCTAAGTTCATCAGAAACAACATCATCTGTCGCTACGGGGTCCCGAATAAGATTATTTCGGATAATGGTTCCCACTTCAAGAAGGAGGTGATCGACTTGTTGGAGAAATACAACGTGGCTTTTCATAAGTCATTTATATATCGGCCGCAAACCAACGGAGCAGTTGAGGCTGTCAACAAGAACATCAGGCACATTTTGTAGAAGATGGTGGAAACCTACAGGGACTGGCCAGATAAGCTGCCATTTGCTCTTTGGGGCTACCGGACTTCAATTTGAACTTCTACTAGGGCAACTCCGTATTCCTTGGTCTATGGGATGGAGGTTGTTCTGCCTATCGAAGTTGAGGTTCCGTCATTATGGGTATTGGCTGAGTGTCAGATAGCTGAAGCAGATTGGCAGCAAAGCAGGTTTGAAGAACTCATGCTCTTTGATGAAAGAAGGCTGAAAACACTGTATCACGTCTAGGGTTATCAATGAAGAATTGCCAGGGCTTTCAACAAGAAAGTTAAGTCCAGGAATTTGAAAGGAGGGGATCTAGTTCTCAAAGACAATCGAGCTCCTATCCACGACCCTAGGGGCAAATTCATACCTAATTGGATGGCCCTTACATCATCAAGTCTATCTGGTCGGGCAGAGCTGTCGTTTTGATGGACCTAGATGGCCTTGAGTTCTCCCAGCCAATCAACATGGACAAGTTGAAGAAATACTATCCCTGAGTGGCTCGCTAGGCTGAAAACCCGAAAGGGCAACCTAGGCAAAAGTTAGAGCATGAAAAATTCAAAATAATAAAAACTGAGCTCGCAAGGTTGAAAGCCCAGAAAGGGCGGCCTTGGCAGAAGTTAGAGTGCAAAAGGAGAGTGTTAATACATGAGTGAACTTGAACCGAACTACGTAAGGCTTGATTCTCATTTTTGGGATACGTAGGCAACTTCATTTTGAAGTCCAGCCATAAACACTTCCAAATCAACTTTGTCCATCTGATCAAGTTGGTCATCTTTGTCTATTCTGCATTCAAGAGCTCAGTTGTGATCTCCAGTGCAGTGCTATTCAGACTAGGGGCAACTTTCCAGTTGCTGGATCCGGGGTTGTACATCTCAGTGATAGATCTTGGGCGTGTACAGTTGTGATCCATATCGAAAATGGTTTTGAGAAGTTTTAATAAAAGTTGATTTTGCTTAAATTAATCTTTTTACAACTTAGACCATTTTTGGACCAAACGGAAAATTTTTAGTACCCACAACCTTCAATTACATTGATTTCAGTACAGAGTTCTCCTACTCTTGAATACAAATTGAAATTGTTTTTTATTACATTCATAAAGAAAACTTTAAAGTACTGATTAAAGCAAATAAACTCGGGGCATAGTCAGGTGTTCCTGCGCCCCCTCCCAGAGCTTGTGGAAGCCTCTGATGCCAAAGTAGGCCCAACCTGCACCTCTTCATCGAGCTAAGCTATGCACTCATCAAATAGGGTGTAACTGAAAGTGGGAGCGGGGGCCAGAAGCTCTCTTGTCCTCCATGTTGTGCATACCGAGCTAGCTGTGCGTCTCGGACTGGAAATGCAGTGGGGTACTCTATCCCCTCTTCCGGGCAAGTTTGATCATGCCCAAATTGATGCCGGATTCGAAATGGGAAGTAAAAGACACAAAGTGTCAGGCCGATCAACTGAATGCTGGGCTGGCGAGACATGTTGTAGCTCATCGTCGACAGATTGAGCCAGAGGCAGCGCCAAGCAATGTGGACAGTGGACACATTGCACATCCATTCGCATCACCATCCCTCATCAAGGGCATCGACTAGACATCGCTGGAAGAAATAGCCGCAAGCTGAATATGCTGGGCATGAGTCCACAACCCTCAACTTATCCATCAACCATATTTGGGGAGGGATGGAAAATGAGAGATTAAAGAATAGAGAGGTGTACGTAGAGAGAAAAGTGAGAAAAGGGTTTTGAGAGAAAAACCGAGCCTGAGGGCCGAGTGATGTGAGAAATATATGTAAGGTAGGGTGGGAAACATTACCTGCAGCAGTAGTGGACTTCCCGCGAATCTAGTCGTCTCTCAGCAATGGAAATCATCCAAACCCGTCAATGTCTCAGCTAGTGTCATGGCAATACAGCTCTTGCCCTCTTTAAGCCTTGGGCAACCTCAATCAAATGGACACTAGACCCACCGAAGCCTGGGGCAAGCAAGAAATGAGACAACATGCACAAGCAAAACGCATGTCGCCAAAAACCCTGCCAGTGATGATCGCCGCGGTCACCGACATCAGAAAACCGACGAATCAGGCTCGGAATATCCAGTTCTCCGTCGCGAATCAAAGACCGAGCGTCATGCAAAGTGAGCCCGCACATCCGTCCTAAGGCTTGGATGTGGCCAAAATAGAATTAGGGCAAGATCTCTTCATCGTGCTGAGACTCCATCAAAGCTCGAAAGCCTTCGAAAGTGGAACACATCTCTTGTCCGCCAAAGCTAAAAACATGAGTTACTAGATTCCAACACCTTGCCACGATATAGAGGAACGGAAAATGCAGCGGGGTGCTGCTCGGCGTGAATAGTGTATTTATTCTGAAGCCCCAGAAATTCAGCTTTTCCGAGCCATCCAAGTTAACAATCCAATTTGTGAGATTTTGGACAAGAAACGCCTCCATTTGGTGCAAAAACTGAGTTGAAATGAAGGAGTCACGAAGATGGAACCTTTATAGAAGATAAGGCATTGTTCAGAGGACAGGTGGCAAAAATCTGGGGACTCCCTGAGCAACTGGTCGACCGACCACATTTTCTAGTCGACCAGCCACTTTTTCTAGTCTGCAGACCACAAAAGTGGTCGACAATCCTCTAAACTGGTCGGCAATGAGCAAAAAAGTGGTCTGCAGCTACCTCTTGTCTCCAGCAGAGAGTCCCTAGCCTTCCTATGTGCTGAAAATGCTGAAGGTCTGAGTTTATTTCTGCTTCGTATGCGTCATGTTGCTTTGTTTATCCAATATACATGTGCTTATCGAGTTGTTGCTCTTTGCTTATCGAGTTGTTGCTCTTTGATTATCGAGTTGTTACAATTTGTTTATCGAGTTGTTGATCCTTGCTTATCGAGTTGTTGTAATTCGTTTATCGAATTGTTTTTGTTAAGTTGTTTTGTTTGTTACGTTGGTTCACTACCTGACTTGGCAATACACGAATGTTCAATTTCCATTAATCTCATTTTTGTGCAAAATGATGCGATGCGATGCGATGCTTAGAATACAAATGTAACACTTTTTGAACAAAAAGTTGTTTTCATTCCATCATGGTTTCTTTTTTTACAACAGGGTACAAGTTTTAAGGAAAATAAAATTGTCTAACGCTGTACAATGTGCTATAACTACTAGCAAAAAGAAAACAAAGCAAAAGCATCTGAGTCAGTGCTATCTGGCTCAGGATCGAGAGGCCCTTTTCACCCTCTTCGGCTGAGCAGCCTCTGCACCACTACCGTTGGTACCCTCATCTGAACCAGAGCCGTCATCCTCGGAATCCTCCTCGGCGTCGTCTCTGTCCTCAAAACTTGAACCAGATGTCTCTGACTGAGGATTTGCTGGCTTCTCATCCTTACTAGTCTCGTCATCATGTCTGGCAGGCGCTCGACATCTCCATCGACCGCGTGTCGGGATTCCCTCTCCCTACTACTCGAGAAGGCCCTAGTGGCCCGGGCTGTCGATGTGTGACCTAAAAAAGGCAGTTTGAATACATCAGCTAGAGAATGTATATCAGATGCAAGTATGGTGCATAGAGTTAGTGTATGAAGATATAGTATATGAAAGGGATGTGCCAGGTGTGCTCTATACATACAATGAATCAGTGTAGTGAAGTGTTCAGCTTTGGTATGTCATTAGAAGTATAATAAATACAAGGAAATTGAAAAGTACCGGAATGCCGTGGGCCTACATCATCGTCTCCCTCAGCAAAACCATACCCTCGAGTGAGGCCATCACCTCGAGCAACCCCTCAGCATATCCTCTGGGAAGCTGCAGATGCAAGTTCAAGTCATCAGTGAATGAATGAATGTCTAAATATCTGAATGATAGATGAAAGCTGTGGAGCATACCGATGCTGAGTTAGGGGCACTGACATATCGATGATCTGGCAATGGAGGCCCTAGTGGAATCTGATAAGGCGTCCCATACCGCCAGCTTGTCAGCTCGGTCGGAGGGTCTGGCCACCCAGCACACTGCCAAGTGGGGGGCATCCCCCTAGTCCTACCTCTCGATGTGCTGGCCCTGCTAGTCGAAGGGATGTCTGTAGCTCGAGCGCAACTTGATGAAGGAATGTCAGCAGCTCTCCTCATGGGGATACGAACACCTGTCAGTGGAGGCATCAGGTATGTGTGAAGGTATGTCGTGTACTCCCCCTCCTCATGGAAAAGGACTGCGTCAGCACCCTGCATAAGGTCGCTAACCTCCTCGGGAGATAGACTCTCTGTGGACTGCATGTCTAATAGAGGAGGTCAAGGGATCTCCTGAGCATAATGGCCCAGTGTCTGGCGCATGAAGGGCTCCCCGAGAAACCAGGCTCTGCCAACTGGTCCCTCGAACAGAATTCGGTATCGGGAGGTGCCCCATGCCCCAGCAAACTGGAATCGAGAAAACCCTGGCATCGCCACCCAAGGCTGCCAGGTGATCTGCAGATAGCAAGTGCATGAATTGATTAGTTGTCACAGATATGCAAGATGAACCGAAGCTGAAAGCATAAAGAACTGAGAGTTCTGGATTACCTCGGTCGCCCGTACTATGTCAAAATAATGCCTGAGATATGGCAAAGTCTCTCAAGGTCTGGGCCGGTATCGACCCTCAAATCTACGCGAGAACGGCACCTCAAGTGGTGCCTCGACCTCCGGATCAGGAGCAAGCATCAGGAAATAGGCGCATACCCACAGCTGTGAAAGGCAAGACAGTGGCAGTCAGAATGCAGAATATACAGAAAATACAGAATGCAGAGTACAGAATGTAATGTGTGCAATGTGCGGAGTGTGCAGTGTACAAGTAATGTAGAGCAGAAATGAAAATCAAAAGCGCAGAATGTACCTCCCAGGCTCTCCAATAGCCGCCTACTATGTTCCCCTGCCCGCGGGAGGTTGCGCTCATATAGCAATAAAGGGTAGCAAGGCTAGCGCCGCCCCAATCGAAGTGCCGAACCTAGGATAGGTCCACTAGAGCACTCAAAAGATGTAGCCCGACCGTGTTCCCCCTGTCGGAGAACAATGTGGTCCCAATAAGGAACATCAGGAATCCCCGGGCGTACTGCTCCGTGGCCTCAACAGTCTCGAGCATAGTCTCTCTGTACTGCTCCGTGAACCAGGTGTATCTGACCATGCCCGATGATCGATAGATCGGCGGATGGGCACCAAGTAGATAAGTTCAGGCTGCCTCCCACTCACCCATATTGGAGTCATATGGGATCGGCCGACCTCCCACGTCGAGGCCCATCAACATGGCAAAGTCGTATGGGGTCATCGTCATGTCCCCGGTAGCTGAGAAATGGAAGGAGTTGGTGGTGTCCCACCATCTCTCTATTAGTGCACCCAGGAGGGTCCTACTCGCTGCAAGACGTGATAACCCCATGCAAAATGGGCCAAACCCTGCCTCATCAACAATCTGTCGAACATCGTCTGGGAGCTCCGTATACCACTCCCTTGCTATGATCGACCCATATCCCCGGGTAAAACGGGAAGCCACATGTGTTCAGAATGAGCAGAAATACAGTGTGAGTTGTGTTCAGAATGAGCAGAAATACAGTGTGTGAGCTATGTTCAGAATGAGTAGAAATGTAGTGTGTGAGCTGTGTTTAGAATAAGCAGAATACTGTGTGCAAGTTATGTACGTCATGAACAGAATACTATGTGTAGGTTGTGTGCAGAATAAGCAGAATGTTATGTGTGTCATGAACAGAATACTGTGTGTAAGCTGTGTTCAGAATGAGCAGAAGTGCTGTGTATGTAAATGTGTTCAGAACGAGCAGGTCAAATACATAACGAAAGCATGAAGTGTGCAAGAAATACAAAATACATCGCAGAAAGTGTAAGAGTGCAGTATGCACCTTGCGCGCGTAATGAGACAGGTGAGACTCCGGCTCCCGTAGTAGCAAGTCCCCGGGTGCTCGTCGCGCAAAATCTGTGAAATGATGAAAAGTGCTCGGTGGTAGTACGTGCTCCTGAGAGTGGTACCTCTCCGGGTCGAAAGGTCGAATCCTGGGCGGCAATGACATGATGTCAAGCTCGTCCTCTACTCTCGGAGAACCCCCATCTTGTGGGATATGGTTAGCCATCTGAAAAAAGGTGCAAAATGAGCAAAAATGAGCGAAATGAACTAAAATTGCCAAAACTCAACTCTCAGGAATAGAAAAAGTCAAAGAAAGTCAAAGCCCGGGAAAAGGTGCTAAACTTCGAGAGAAACATACCTCAAGTGGTGAAAATGGAGAAAGAAGCTCCGAAAACAAATTCTAATCTGTTTAAAATGGACAGAATCGAAAGTTTTTCGCGAATCAACTTTGCGTGGGGCATTGGAAAACGCGTGCAGAGCCTAGATCTGAGAGGGAAAAGGGTCTAGGAAGGAAGAAGAGTGGATTTCGGCCTTGTGCTTGTGAGCATTTGTGTTTTGAAGTTGTGTACTTAAAGGGCCGAACTTCAAAAGACCAAACTACCCCAATTTCACTAAACTGGTCGACCGACCACCTAAGTGGTCTACAGGTGGTCTGGGTGGTCGGCAGCCCTTCTGGGTGGTCTTCAGGGTCCCATTGTCCTCTCTGTGTATTTTTATGCTGATTGGAGCCCTTGGCTCTAGAGAAAGTGCAAGAAAAGTTCACTATTTTCGACTCAAATTGTCCCCGCGAGAACTTCGATTCACATCTTTGATGCACGACTCATCCTCACTCGTCAAGAGCAAGGTGTATCATTTTTAAGTACGTTGTGACCCCCCCCCCCCCCCCCGAGAGGTAAATCGGAGGTTACATTTGAATTGGTCTCGTTAAGGCGTGTATTTCCTTATTCGACATTTTACTTCAAACATGTTGTTGATGTTGCACTGAAAATGCATTGTTGTTGTGCATGGAATGTATGTGCTGTGTTGCATTGCACTACACAAGTTCTTATGTCTCCATAGAGCATGCGCGTCACATCGTATTGCATTTTGCATGCTTTTACGTTTGTGTAGGAATTGTCCATACCTGTTGCATTGCATCGAACATGCACTCGTTGCGTAGAATACGTATATCAGTTTTGCATTGTTATGCACGTTTCGGTTACATTGTTATGCACACTCTAGTTGCATTGTTATGCACGTTTCGATTGCATTGTTATGCACACTCTAGTTGCATTGTTATGAACATTTCAGTTGCATTGTTATGCACACTCTAGTTGCATTGTTATGCACGTTTCAGTTACGTTGTCACGCACATTCTACTTGCATTGTTATGCACCTTTTCACTTCCATTGTTATGCGCGCTTCGGTTGCATTGTTATGCACCTCTTCACTTGCGTTGTCACGCACATTCTACTTGCATTGTTATGCACGTTCCAGTTGCATTGTTATGTACGTTTCAGTCGTGTTGTCACGCACGTTCTACTTGCATTGTTATGCACCTTTTCACTTGCATTGTTATGCACTTTTCACTTGTATTGCTATGCACCGTTCCAATTACATTGTTATGCATGGTTCAACTTGCATTGTTATGTGTGCTTCGGTTGCATTGTTATGCACCTCTTCACTTGCGTTATCACGCACGTTCTATTTGCATTGTTATGCACCTTTTCACTTGCATTGTTATGCGCGCTTCGATTGCATTTTTATGCACCTCTTTACTTGTGTTGTCACGCACGTCCTACTTGCATTGTTATGCGCGTTTCAGTTGCATTGTTATGCACCTCGTCACTTGCATTGTCATGTATGTTCCAGTTGCATTGTTATGCACTTTTTCACTTGCATTGTTATGCAAGCTTCAATTGCATTGTTATGCACCTCTTCACTTGCGTTGTCACGCATATTCCAATTACATTGTTATGCACCTTTTCACTTGCATTGTTATGCATGTTCCACCTGCATTGTTATGCGCGTTTCACTTGCATTGTTATGCACACTTCACTTACATTGTTATGCACTCTTCACTTGCATTGTTGTGCACTTTTCACTTGCATTGCTATGCACCTTTCCATTGGCATCATATGTGCACGCGTTTATCTTGTATTGAAATTGTATCTTAATATAGCGTTGATCATGTGTTCCTATTACATTGTACTTGTCAAAATCTCTCTTTTGTGCAGGCACGATATTGTATGTACGGTTCATTCGAAGTTGATGTAACCAAACGATATTGTATGTACGGTTCATTCAAGAGTAGTTCCGGTTCGGTTTGACTGCTACTCTTCTCCACTCACGTTTGACATGCGTTTGGACGTACCCTTCTCCACTCGTGTTTGACCTGCATTTTGGACGTATCCTTCTCCACTCGCGTTTGACATATGTTTGGACGTACCTTTCTTCTTTCGCGTTTGACATGCGTTTGGATGCCTTTCTCCTTTTGACACGCGTTTGATACGCTAGAAGGTGTTTCATTTGAGACTCCGAGTATTCTTAGTAGTCGCTTTTAGCCTTCTCCACGTGAGACGCAGTGAGAATTGTATAATTATCTTACATCCTTTCTGCATGAGATGTAGTTTGGTTTGTGTTTGCGTAATGCACGAGTTTGCTGTAGCATTTCTTTGCATAACATTCACTTAAAATGTTGTATTTATTTTGCATAAGAGCTTCATTACAATCCTCTTTGCATAATCATAAGTTATGTTCTGCATTGTGTATGTCATGTCATTTGCATTTTGCCCTTGCCTGCGGGCGCATCTTTTTGTTATCTTGCCTGTTTGTCTAAGTCTTCGGCCTTAACAAAAATGGGTCGTCTCTGGGCTTTGACATTCACTCCCGTCATTTTGTGACTTTCGAGTTCTGTCAAAGAGGTGCAATTGTAGACACCCCATTTTTGACCGACCTTAAGACTTAGACGTCATTGATTGAGCGCTTGATGATTGTGCATGTTTGTGCTTGTTTGGAGTTTCTAGAGTTTTTGGCTGAGTGTCTTGCCTTCAGGCCTCTGAACTCTTTGTGTTTTGGCTTGGTTTGTGGACCATGCCTTGTTGCCTTTGCCTAGAGGGAAACAGAGGTCTGTAGACCACTTTTTGTAGTTGTAGACTACCTTTCCCTCTCGTAGACCACCTTTTGTACCCATAGAATAGTTTTCGGGGCTTTAGGTTGAGTGCCTCGCCTTGCGGACTCTTGTCCTGCTTCCTTTTTGGTTTTTTTTTGAACCAAACCTTGTTATCCTTTGCCTGGAGAGTGGAACAGGAGTGTAGACCAGTTTCTCCCCCTGTAGACCACTTTTCTTCCCTGCCAGCTAATTTTTCTGGTCGGCCAGCTAGAGTGGGTGGTCGGCAGCCTGCCACCACCCTCTACCCTCTGTGAAGACCCTCTTCCCCCCCCTTGCCGACCAGTTGTTCTCCCTGTAGACCACTTTTTCTGGTCAGTCGACCAGTGGGAGTAGTCAGTCGACCACTTCAACTGGTCGGCAGCCTTTCTACTTTTTCTGCAGATATTTTTCTTGCCTGTTGTGCCAGCTGTTGGGCACAGAAGGCATCCTCCATACACGTTTATGGAGGGATTGCACCAAGCTTCTAGCTTGTTCAAGAAGCTTGAAGCTTGGAATTCTATATAAGGGAGCCTCCTCCCTCTTGCTTTAGGTTCAAAAAATTGCATTAGGGCTATACATATCATATCTCTCTTGTATTTCTTCCTCTCTCTCTATATTTGTGTTGTTTTGTGCCTGAAAGTGACTTTTCTTCACACTTTTGCATTAAAGCACCTAGTGAAACACCTTCATTCTTGAGCTAAGGTTCTTGGAGGTTTGTTTGAAGCTCGAAAGCTTGGTTTTTGCCTCAGAAGTTGCTGTCTTGAAGTGGTTCTTCAAGGGTGAGTCTCTTAGCTCTTTAAAGCTTTGTTTTCATAGCTTATTTGGCCCTATTTGCATGCTTCTTTGGCTTAACTTTAAACTATAAAAAGTTTCATTTTCAAGTGCTTAAAGTGTTTGTTTAAGGCCTCTTTGGTGTTAGGGGTGGTCTACCCCTTTGGTGGCTTGTTATGCTTTGTTTTGTGCCATCTCTTTAGGCCTTTGAGATCACATTCTCTTGGCCTTTTAACCACTGAATTCCAGAGGAATTTCAGTGTTGGAAAGTGTGTTTTGAGGCCCCAAATGGATGCGGGTTGTCCCCACTCCTCTTCTCTTGTTTGCTTGTGTTGATGGCTCATCAAAGTAGCATGTCTTTTTAGCATGTTTTGGCTCCATCTTACCATGTCTTAGGCATTATTTTGGCATGGCATAACTCTATTTTGGGTTGGTTTGATTGCCTCTTGCATGTTCCTTGCACTTGTAGTGCAATTCCATTCACTAGCCTAACATGTATCATGCTTTGGACCACCATTTTAGCATGCTTTTGGCTTCACTCTAGCAAGCTTTTACTCATGTTTTGCCGTGATTAAGCTCTGTTTTAAGTGTTTTCAGTTAGGCATGCCTTGCTTTGTATAGCCATAGTTCAATCTTGCTCACTAGCTTTGAGTTTCCAAGTCTCTAGCATGCTTTACTTGAGTTGTTTGCATGCTTTGGCTTCATTTCTACCATCATTTTAGTGTGTGTAGTGTGGTCATACTCTCTCATGCTTCACTCTTTCAATGCTTTGGAGGGTTATGCTTTATACCTCAATCATGAGCCAATTGGCATGCATGCTTGCCTAAGCTTTTGGGTTATCTCATCATGTTTTTGGTGTTATTTTACCATGTTACAACTTTGATTTTTGTTGGTGAAGTCATCTCATACTTGGTTTTGGTAGGTGTAGTGTAATCCCATTCATTGGCTTTACATGCTCCATGTTTCATGCCTTTAATTCTAGCATGTGTTAGCTCAGGTCCATGCATGTTTTGGCATTGTTTTGACCTGCCTTGGGACTGTTTTGAGTCACCTTGGCCCTTTGGGGCTTGCTTGATATGGCTATGGTGCAAATGCCTTTGCTAGCCTTAAGCCTTGAGCCTGCTAGCATGCTTCATTTGTGATGTGTGCATGATTTGGCATCATTTAACATGTTATTTCAGAGCATATAGCATTGCCATGTTCTCACTTCTTTCACTCTTTGAGTGCTTTTAAGAATTGTGCCTTTGTGCCTCGTTTATGGGCCAATGTGTATGCATGCTTGTGTAAGCTTTTGGACTCCCTTTTCAGCATGTTTTGGCCTTTGTTTTGGCATGGTGGAGCTCTATCCATAGTTGGTTTAGCCATTTAAACTTGGTAATGCATGCCTCTTGTATGATGCTCTTTACTTGCTTTGATGCTCTAGCCTCCAAACATGCCATGCATGCATTGTTCATATGTTGGAACCTTGTGCATGCCATAATAACATTGATAGATACACATGTTATTTGCATGTTGTTACATTGCATTGTTGTTTGCATGTTGTTGCATTGCATTATGTTTGCATGTTGTTGCATTGCATTGTGTTTGGATTGGATGTTAATCCAAACATGAGAAACGAGGGACGTTTCATACTTGAAGTGATGAAACGTGCCTCATTTCTCGGTCGCTGACCCTCTTGATCAAGCATGATAGAGGTTAAGGCCCTTACGTATTATTTGTGCATTCATTGATATTGAATTGTGCAAACTTGGCTTCTCGGCCATCATGCATTGCGATGCATGGTTGGTGGCCCGAGAGTCGAGTACAGCACTCCCTTGAGCTTGTGAAATGATAGGGAGGGTGGTTGTGCACACATACCTTGCAAATACACTGTTGTGCCCCTTTTTGTTCTCTGTTGCAGCAAAACTGGAGTTTGCCAAAATTTCTGGTCGGCAAACCAGTAAAGGTTGGCGGCCGACCCTTTTTCTGGTCTACAGAAAGTTTTTCTGGTCTATAAGTGGTCTACACTACCCTTTTCTGGTCGGCAGCCCACTAGGAGGTCTCCATGTTGGAGTAGAAGCTATCTGGAAGTTTGTGCAGTGTTCTGAGATCAAATGCAAACAGAGACAAGTCTGGACATAGCAATGGATTTCCGAGCGAGAAACTAAGTGCGAGCATGCATCCTTTTCTTCTTCAAACAGAGCTGGAGCAGCTTAGTCTAAATATATACTTGTTAGTTAGCATTTGTTGTTTGTAACTTAATTAATTTGTTAATTAATTAAAGTGATGTGATAATTAGTTGTAACTTGTTATTCAATTTGATTTGTAATAATTAGTCTAATTAGATTATTAGATTAGTTAAGTAGCTTAGCTTAGAATAGCTTAGCTTTCATTCAGACCCTCCGTCGAGAGGGCAAATATTGTAATAAGTGTACGTGAGAGTGTGAATGTCTTCCAACCCCACGTCTTTCTCCCTTTTATTTACCAGCTTTTGATGGTTAGTTTTAGGGCATTTTTCAATTAGCATACTTATGCTTTGCATGCGTGCATCATTCATCTGTCTTGCGTGCATCGGGCTCGGCGCATCATACAAATTGCATTATACTTCAATACACTTTCTTGAATACGTGTTTCAAAACATGTTATCAAGTGTTGCATTTATATGCCATTCTATATAGCCGAGCCTATTTTAGTTGCATTTTTGCATGTGTTGCATTAGGCATCTTAACATAAGCTAGGATCATGCATGATTTCTAACTAGCTTCTGTTTTGGCTCGAAGTACACTGTGAGTGTTTACGCTTTAGCATACTGCATGAGATGTGTATGTTGCCATGTTAGCATGCTTGCCATGAGGCTATTTGCTTAACTGATATAACTGCATGAATGCCTGTGGATAAAGGCTTGATTGCCTAAATTGGGACAATTCATCAAAATGTGCGTTTTAAGCCCACTTGAAGTGGCAAAATCATGTTTTAAGCCCACTTGAGGGTGGCAAATCCGCATTTTAGCCTACTTGAGGGTAACAACTTCAAACCATTTTCGAAAAACAAACATGAGATGTTTTGTTCCAAATTGAGTGATTTAGTCTATACTTGTATGTTGTGCGCATCACATAGTAAGCTAGCTAATAAACCGGAATAAGAACACATGTTTTCAAAAACAACATATCATGTTTAGTAGAGGCCGATCCTTTGATCGGGTGAGCGAGGGTGCTCATTTCAGGACCTTCCCCTCTCGTACCCAAGTTCCCGAGCCGAGGCAACTTTGGTGATGACGGACATGCGGCCTTAGGCATGAGTTAGGGTTTCCTAAATTTCCTAAAAACAAAACATTAAGGTGGCGACTCTGAAATCTGGCAAAGCAGTCCATGTTTGGCGCTTTTGATTCAAAATTGATTTTTCAAAACCAATTGCCGGATTTGGACTCTTTGGTGATTTATCAGTCTTACATTGCACTTTATGAGATTAGATTCAGAACCGTGACAGGAGTCCGAACTGTAGTAGCTAGAACCACAATTCGCGCCCTCGCGCGCGGGGCGGATTTTCGGGTGGTCTACACAATCCATACTCTACTACAGAGTTTTACCATGCTTTGGATCTCATCATGGGTTGACCCATGCTTACACATGGCTGGTCCACATGTGGGTCTTGTCAACAGTTTATGGACCTGATTCTAGCTTGATCAACCAACCTATTTGGTTGTTTCCAGTGACATGAAACTCCTAGTCAACCAGTCCCTGATGCTGGTTAACCAAGATGACCAAATGAACTACTTTGTCCATTCTCGAAGATCTTCGTGGTGGCTAGTCCTGACTTTATCCATAATAAATTTGACATTGATGAAACTCGCCCATAGCCCTTTCCATGCCAATAAAGAACTCCCATAACATCTATGCTTTCAAAACTTCAGGCCTTGTCCAATATGGTCTCCAAAGTAATAGTGGCTTGGACTCTACCTAAGATGCGCATTATGTAGTCATGAAATCACTAAACTATGATAATCCTAGCACTGACAAAGTATACCATAAGATAACACAATAAAGGCCATAACTTAAAAACATTAACCGAACTTAAGATAATGGATAAATAAATATGTCATCTAAACCATACAAACTTTTTGTATAGGAAAATTCTACGATACACACCTCCTTAAAAGGTGTAGCCACAACCAATTAAGATTTTAGAGACAAATTTAGGGACAATCATTTTTTAGGGACGAAATATTCTAGTTGCCAAAAGTGTCATTATTATATTTTTAGTGACAAAATTGAATATTTAGTAATGAATTACTATCCTTTTGAGATCATTTTTTTTTTTAAATCTAAAAAAGTAAACCTTTTTGGCACCAAATTATTTGGCCCCAAAAGTGCATTTATTAGCAACATTTTCAAAATTGTCGCTAGAAGTCCTTTTTTTTTACTTTTTTGGACAACTAAAGCGACAACTCTCGCGACGGTAGAAATTGGTGCACTAATTTTTTTGTAACAAAAATTTTACTTTTAGGGAAAAAAATTTAGTCCATAAAATCCAAAAATGTTGTAGTGACCATATATTCTAGTTATGAAGATTTGTGGTCTTAGTTATAAATCATATTGGTGATTGGTTACAGAGTTTTGGGGTGGTCAAATGTGGTGAACTTGATTTGTGGTGGTCTATGTTACATGGACTCGGGTACGTGTATCGGATGTGGGTTTGTATCCAAGCATCAGACCTTCATAAATTTAAATCTTAGAATCTTGGATACATATCCAAACTTGGATATGGGAGCGGGGACGCATCATATACACATACATATTGCATATTATATAATATTCTCAGGTGAAATGTTGTAAATTATATAGAAATATATACTTGAAATTGAATAGGATTCAAAAAATATATATATATGAAATTTTTGTATCTAATTCATGTGAGAGACTAAAATTATTGTTTTACTAGCAAATGTGATTTTCTTCTTCTTATATATTGTCACAAATTAAAGGATCTGAGTGTCTGAATTGGGTATGAGTGTTAAACACATATCCTACACCCTTGCCGATGTCATATCCGGTGGACCAGGGTGTTGTGGGGGAAATAGAAGAGTCCATGTAACACAGGGGGTGGTTGGTTATGAGACATTTGTGGTGTTTTTGGTTATGACTCAAATTGGTTTTAGTTACGAGACTTTGTAGTGTTTGGTTATGAACCAAAGTGGCTTTGGTTATGAGACTTTGTGGTGTTTTGTTGTGAGCCGAAGTGGTCTTGGTTATGAGGTTTTTGTGGTGTTTTTGTTAGGAACCAATTTGGTTTTATTATGATCTAAATTGGTAGAAGTTATGAACCATTGTGGCTCAAACTTTGGTGTATACCATATGCCCCTTTTGAGGGAGTGTGTATAGTAACACCTCTCGTATGTATATCCACCAAATTGGCTTTGGTTATGAGGTTTGGTGGTGTTTTGTTATGAACTGAAGTGGTCTTGGTTATGAGGCTTTTGTGGTGTGTTTGTTACGAACCAGTTTGGTTTTGTTATGATCTAAATTGGTAGCAGTTATGAACCATTGCGGTTCAAACTTTAGGTGTATACCATATGCTCCTTTTGAGGGCTGTGTATAGTAATACTTCTGGTATGTATATATACCAATATTCTCTTTAACAACTAACACTTTTACATCCATAAAACATTCATGAATAAACTGTCTAGATAATTAAGTGCAACAAAGATTCAATAATCTCATTCTGGCATGAATATTTTCCTAAACTCAAGATTTGCCTAAACTACAAGAAATAACACATTTGTCAACCAAAAAATTGGTCGCTAAAAGCCCATTTTTAGTCGGCAAAAGTTATCCGCGTCCAATTTTTTTGGTCGTTACTTTGGTCGCCAATTGAGAGTCGGCAAAAGTAATTCGCGACCAAAATTTTTGTTGGTCGAGAAAAGTTGGATTTGCCGACTAAATTTTTGGTCGCTAAATATATCATTACTATGACTAATCCATTTTGTCGATAAAACACTTTGGTCACGAAAAGTGATATTTTCCCGACCAAATATCTTAGTCGCCAATTGTCACATTCCACGACCAAACAGATTAGTCGCCAAAAGTCGAGGAATCGCCGACTAACAATTTAGTCGCCAAAAGGTAAGGAATTGCCGACCAATGATTTTAGTCGCAAAAGTGTAGAATTTGCTGACCCATTTTTTAGTCGCCAAATCTCTTTATTTTATTTTATTTTATTTTATTTTATTTTATTTTTGAGAACATTCAATTTTTGTTTATAAACATTCAATCCAATATCGAACAAAATTCATTCAACCCAACCACAATTAAGGAACAAAATCTTTTAAAAAAGAAAAAGCTTAGGAACAATAATTAACAAATTTTCTTTCTTGTAACCACTGCAGGAAAATTATTTTTAGCGGCGTTTCAAAAATGCCGCTATAAGCCTGAAAAACACCGTCATAATTTATAGCGACGTTTAATATTTTCGTTGCTAATACGGCCGCCGTAATAACTTCACAACGTTCTAAAAACGTTGCTAAAAACATCATACGACGTTTTAAAAAATGCCACAAAAACTTTAACGTCCACTACCATTTCCGTCACAAAATAACGTATGACATCATGATGACGTCATTTAGTAGCGTTTTTTTGCAAAACGCCACTTTTTTTTATTCTGAAATATAACATAAGCCAACAAAAATTTAACTAAAATATAGCATAACACACCCAAGTAATTTAATTAAAATACAGCATAACACACAGCCAAAGAATTTAACTAAGAAGAAAACTTGAGAATTTAACATGTATACAAGAGCAATAGTACGTACAATCTGTGATTTGGCAAAAACAATCACTGAAAATAACAAGGTATGAGGCTATTACAATCTGTGATTTGGCAAACTACACTCTGCTCTCACCAAAAATTAAAAGAACAAAGAAATCAAAGAAAATAACAAGGTATGAGGCTATTGGAACAGTTCTTCAGCTCTTCCTGTAGTATGCTCATACCACAATGACATCCTATTGCAATTTCAATGTCTCGTTGCCCATCCATGGATTGCTAGTTCACTTTTGCGAATCCTATCAACATGTATGTGATAAACATATATGATAAACATAATCAGAGTGCCTATATGATAAACATATCCAGGTCCACCATTGCTGCATCTTATAATCTATTATCAATTAGAATAAAACCTTTAGATCATCTATTTTAATATGTTGTCCAAAATATGACATCAACTCAAATGTTTCAGTATTCTGATACCCTGAATTTTCTCGGGATCATTTACCATGCTTTCAGGGACTGCTAAAAATTAGGCACTTTGTCGAACAAAAATCTGTAACAAAATTAACACTTCTTAGAAATCACCACAGCAGAGATGATGAGTGACAATAATATTCCACCTCAACAACTTTAATTTTAAGAATAAAACTTACAACAAAAAAGAGGTCTTCTTTCATTGAGTTTGTCCTATCTACTTCTTCTTTCCTTTCTTTGATATTTGAACCTGCATTTGACAAGAACAAATAACATGAATAAAACATAATTCCAAATTAGATGAAATTATTCAACAAATTTTTTTTTTTCACATTATGAGAGGCATATTAACAGTTTTTCTTTTTGTAACATTCATCTATAAGATTTTTGTACTTGAAAAGGCTTCACCCATATACCATATTGACAGCAAAATAATGTTAAAAGTTTTCAATTATTTGAGTTTTAAAAAGAAGTGCCCCTTAGAAGCACCAATCCAGTGATTTAAATTAAATTAGAATTTAAAACTAAAACCAACATAATTCCAAATGTTCAATACCAAAAAAAAAAAAAACAAAAACAAAAAACAGCAACTCCAAATTCAACAGCAAGGACAAGCAGTAATCCCATAAGCAAACAATAAGCAATAATCCCATTTAAAAGTATCTCTAACAGTAGCAGCAGCCACCACTTAAAATAGCAACATTAAATACACAACCTCATTACTAATTTTGAGATAATATTTTGTTCAATACTCCAAAATGCAATGTATCTAAACTTAATAGAAACTATTGAGGGACAAATAACTATTTCTTAGCTTATTCAACTGGGACAGTAAATAACATTGAGGATATCAAACCTTGTCCATTAGGAGTCCCCTGTCTGATAGATTAATGCTCTTCTTCATTCTTCCAATAATGGTTATGGTGTCAACATCCTAAAAATAAACAAACAGAAGGGAAGATCAGCACCAAAGGAATATTCAAAATAAGACCAATTTCTTATGCTAGCCAATTAACCCATGATAACAAGGCCAAAAAAAGGTTAGACACAGTATTGTTATCTATTGAAAATAGATCCAAAAAAGGGGGTCTCTCTTATTATAGTTTAGTCTAATATATTAAGTATATTTTAAGTCCAAAAAAATTAAGGAAGACCCAAATTAACTTAAAATAAATTAATCCATTAAAAAATTGAAAGGCCCATTTAAAATAATTAGCATTGTTATTCATTGAAAATGATTTTGTAAAAAAATTAGATTATGCAAGTATGATTGATTTATTTGCTTCTAAAAATGCAAGAAGAGTGAGGACCAAGCGATACTTATTAGTTATTGTAATGTAAAGTATTTTTTGTGATTTTGACACAAATCTTTTGTCCTTTACTTTCAATTTTCTTTTCCATTCAATGAAAAAAAAATGTGAAGGGCCCCAGAAATTTATTAGTTGATTATCGGCTTTGGGCCTCGAAAATCTCAGGGCTGGACCTGCCTCAAAACCACATTTCCATCACTGAAAATCCTCTGGATTTCAGTGGTGAGAAGGCCCAAAAAATGTGGTCCCAATAGCTTAAAAGGATGGTTCAAAACAAGGCCAAACAAGGCCTAAGAGGGGGTAGACTACCCCCAACACAAAAGTGACCTTAAACAAACATCACAAGCATGAAAAATCAGAACTTTTTTCAGTAGAAAGTTAAGCTTAAATTAGCATGTAAGTAGGTCTAAAAGCTTAAGCCAAAATAAGGGATTAAAATGTTAGTTTCTCACCCTTGAAGAACACCTTCAAGAACACAATTCCAGCACCTTTTTTAGCTTAAACCACTCCAAAAACTCTAAAACCAACTCCTAAGGACCTCAGCAACCAAAGGATGGTGTTCTAGTAAATGTTTGTGTGCAATAGCGTGAAGATTTTACACTTTTGAGCACAAACAAGAGCAAATGGAGAGAGACAGAGGTAAAATATATATATAAAGATATATATATATATATGTATCTTGTATATCAATTTTCAGAACCTCTGGAAAGGGAGAGGGGCCTCCCTTCTTATAGAATTTCAATTCTCAAGCTTGTTAAACAAGCTTGAGTCTTGATGCAATCCCTCCATACACATGTATAGAGGATGAGAATTGTGCTCACCAGCTGTCACAGCTGGCACAAAAATATCTGCAAAAGCAGGTGGAAAGGTCTCGACCAAGAAATATGGCCGATCGACCAAAAAGAGTGCCGATCGGCCAACACTTATGGCCGATGGCAAGAAAACATTGCCGATGGCACAAAGCCTTAGCCGATGGGTTGTAGAGATGGCCAACAAGCCACCCTCTTCCCTCAGAAGTAAAACACAAGTCCTTGGTCCACAACCAAGCATGAAACAGACAAGTTGAGAGATCCTAAGGCAAGGCGCGCAGCCGAGACCTTCGGGAACTCAAAACGAACACAAGCATGGATGATCATCGAATGTTCATGACGTCCAAGTCTTGAGGACAGTAAAAAATGGGGTGTCTACACGCGCTCGCCTATCTCTAGCTCTACTATTCCTCCACATGTTTCTTTGGATCCCACTCCTCCTGCACATCGCTTTCCAAAGCAAAACCGTCATCCTCCGAACTGGTATGGTTTTGGTAATACATGTTTTTCCCTCTCCTATCAGTCTTTTCTTTCTTGTCTTCATACTTATTTTGAGCCCAGATCCTACAAGGAAGCATGTCATGATCCCAATTGGATTGCTGCCATGAATGACGAGTTAATTGCTTTGGCTAACACTCAGACTTGGGATTTGGTTCCATTACCTGCTATCAAGAATGTTGTTGGCTGTAAATGTGTCAATAAGGTCAAAACCCTTTCTGATGGTTCTTTGGAATGGTACAAAGCTCGTTTGGTTGCCCAGGGCTTTTCTCAAGAGTATGGGATTGATTACAATGAGACTTTTGCCCCTGTTGCCAAGATGACTACTGTTCGCACTCTTATCTCTGTTGCTGCTGCCCATCACTAGCCTTTGTTTCAATTAGATGTCAAAAATCCTTTTCTGAATGGGCATCTTACTAAAGAAATGTATATGCACCCTCCATCGAGTCTCTCTCACGCTCCTGGTGTTGTTTGTCATCTTCGTCGTGCTTTATATGGTCTCAAGCAGTCTCCTCGTGCTTGGTATAAGCGATTTCACTCTGTTGCACTTTAGCTTGGTTTTCACCCTAGTCATCATGATTGTGCTCTCTTTGTTCAACGTACTTCTGTTGGCCTTGTTCTCCTTTTCTTATATGTGGATGATATGATCATCACTGGCTCTGATTATAGTACTATTGCAAAGGTTAAGCATCAGTTGTTTTGGAGTTTGAGATGAAGGATTTGGGGTTTCTTTGGTATTTTCTTGGCATTAAGGTTGCTGCTTCTCCTACGAGGTATCTTCTCTCTCAGACTAAATATGCCCGTGATATTCTTTCTCGTGCCAATCTCACTGATAACAAAATTGTCGACACTCTTGAGTTGCATGCTAAGTTTTCTACTTCTGATGGCGTTCCTCTTGAGGATCTCACTTTGTATCGTGAGTTGGTTGGTTGCCTTGTTTATCTCACTGTTACTCGTCCAGATATCTCTTATGTTGTGCACATTCTCAGTCAGTTTTTTTCTGCTCCTTGTTCCACACACTGGGCTGCCTTACTCCGTACTTTGTGCTACCTTCGTGGCACTTTGTTGCAATACTTGCTGTTATCTGCCTCTTCGGACTTGACTCTTCGTGCCTATGCTGACGTCGATTGGGCAAGTGACATTTCTGATCGAAAATCCACTTCTGGCCTTTGTGTTTTCCTCGGCGATTCTCTCATATCTTGGAAGAGTAAGAAACAGTCTGTTATTGCTCATTCCACTGTTGAGGCTGAGTATCGTGCCATGACTCACGCTACTTTTGAGATCGTTTGGCTTCGGTGGCTTCTTTTTGATATGGATGTCTCTCTTTCTAATCCGACTCCGTTGTATTGTGATAATCAGAGTGCCGTCCAGATTGCCCATAATTCAATCTTCCATGAGCGGACCAAACATGTTGAAATAGATTGTCACTTTGTCAGACAACATCTTCAGGCTGGCACTATTACTCTCCTTTCTGTTCCCTCCTCTCTTCAGCTGGCTGATTTTTTTATGAAGACTCACACTGTTGCTCCTTTTCGTTTTCTTCTTGGAAAACTTTCGATACTTTCTGCGCTCTCATCCTCAGTTTGATGGGGGGTGTTAATTATTGTAGTTTATATTATTCATTAAGGATAGTTTAGTCCTTTAGGTTGTCAGGGTTTTATTCTATTGGCTTATTAGCTTAGGGTTTTATTCTATTAGTATATATATTTGTTCTTAGTTTGATTGATAGATATACAATGAATATACAAGTCTTCTTCTATGTTATCAGTATCAACATTGGTAACAAGCATAAGTGGGGGAGACTTATTAAACTAATATAATGTTGACACATAAGGTGATAAAGAAATTATGATAAGAAAAGATGATAATCCTAACATTATTGTTTTAAGAGTTAGTGGGTTATGAATTGGATATTCAATGGAGTGGGGTGGGTGTTTAGCAAAATGAGTTGGTTTGATTGGGTGTTCAATGTAGTGGGACAGGGTATTCATAATTGGAGAATGGACTATTTTAACACATATATGTATTACTAATTTATTAAAAAATATATATTTTAGATTATTCAATTGCATACCCTATTGAACGGGTAGTGCTGCCCTTGTTAGTTGTTTTCTGGGAGGTTTTTTTTATCTGTATGCTTTTCCCTCTGATTTAGGACTGTCGTACTTTTTATTTTTAATGAATTTGTTTTTTTCTTTTTTTGCCAGGAAAAAAAAAATTGAAACAACTAAGGATTTAGGGAAGACTTCAAGGTTCTTTTCCATGTTCCAATAAACAAAATATATTTATATGGGCAATAACTAAACTTTGAAAAATATTAAGACCAAACGAATAATTGATTGGCCACAATCCTCACAAATATAGTTGACTATAAAAAAAAAAAAAAAAAAAATTCCTTGAGAAACAAAATTTGAGCAAAAGATTATTATCAATTTAATAAAAATAAAATTAAAATTAAAATGCTCGTACTCAAAATACCTTTGCAAGGTAAAGAACTCCTACTAATATAACTAATCCTTTAAAAGAAAATTTATGTGGTATAAGAAAACAAATCACAAACAATTACCCAATAATATATATAGATATTTTTGTTTTTTCAGGATCTTCATATAAAATACTAGTTGGTGTTCCATAGCAGATAACTTAGTTCAAGTATAAGTAACCAGTAAACTCCCCAAAACTCCACAATTAAAATTTTCACTATATCATGTACATGTACCAAAATAATTTCCTTAATGCCAACTATTCTGTTAAAGCCAATTGTTAATTGTGGAAGGCTTTATGCTTTAAGATGTCTAATACTCTGGTCAAATCCAAATATTCTTTAATACTTAAATGCTTAATCCAATTGTGTGGGCCTTGATTATCCAATTGTGGAAAACTTAAACGCTTAATCACTTAGGTGTATGCTTAAAAAGGAAAAATTAAAGAATACAGTGCATTCTTTAATACTTGATCCCAGTTCTTAAGCTAAGTGGCAGATATCTCAATAATAATAATATCAAAAATCTCATTATTCCCTCTCTCAAGTTGCAACCTCCAACGTACCAAAATAAAACACAAGTATTATCGATGCTCATACAAATGCACATGAATATAACCTTTGCATAGGTAAATGAACATGTTCAATGTGCTTCCTTAATCCAATTAACTTAGTGATGGGGGTCACATGCAAAAGCCCGAGATCTAAGAAGCACGAATACAGACATAGAACATGATGTTTCCAAAAAAATGGGGACACAGACATGGCAGGAACACGCCAATAATTTTAATTTATTTTAATTTGCTATGTTGATTAATATTACATCTTCAAACAATCGAAATTAATAAAATCTAACACCTATTCAATATATAAAAAAAAAAAAAAAAAAAACTCTCTCAAATTAACTCTTATGGTTTGTCTATTGTTATGAGTGATCTATTAATTATTTAAATCAAAGTAAAAAATAATAAACATTCAACATCCAACCTATATAATGTATCCCTGATGTGTTCCCTGAAAATAACTTAACTAAATAAAAAGGGGCATGTCCCTTATGTCCCCATCGGTATTAGTTGCCTTCATCATCGCCAACTGGAGGGTTGGCTTCACATCATCTTCATTGCTGACACGTCATAATCGGAAGTCGACTTTGTTCATCCTCATCAACAGTTGCCAACAGCACCATTGCCAACTTGTGTTGTATAGACGTTGATCGATAGAGAAGAGGAAATGAAAGGAACAAATCCTAAACCCCAACCCGACCTAGCCTACACCCTAAAACTGACACTATATCCTTAACCCACACCAAACTTGTCACTCTTACCGGTCTCACTCTAGATCCAATTTATTCTATTTTTAAACAAGTCTACACCCAAATCAGTCTTATAACCTAGTCCCTACCAGTCTGAACATCTACAGCCCTACCCACTTCTTAACTCTTTGACCCAATCACCTTCAATCACAAAAATTCCAACACCTTCAATCAGAAGCATCCCAATGTCTACTCAGGCCAGCCCAACCCTTCTGGCCTTACCAGCCCAAACTCCTACTCCCATTCTAAGTGTGTCAAAATAGTCATGTTGTTCAGACCAAGACTGCAACACACTAGAGGTCCTCTTAAATTGTGAAGTCAAATCTAAATACAACACAACTTTTCAGAAGTCCAACACTGTATAACACATGTAATTTTTTTTATTCAAATTATGAATTTAATTTTTGTGAATAAAAAAGTTATTGAATTTAATTATGGTGCTATAATATAAATGTTTTAATTCGTATTTATTTGTTTTTGAATTTTCTGAATGAAATTTTTGATAAATCACCAAAAACTTGTGTACTTGATTTTCAGGGAAAATATAAAACATGTAGTCAATAAGAATTTATACAATACTATAAAAATTATTTTACGGCCCCTACATACAATTTCTAGTTTTGCCCTTACTTTCAAGTTTTGACTTTAATATAGGCATGATTATCACTTGATCAAATCCTTAATGCCATCACAATATGTTGTAGAAAAATATCCTACATATATACCTGTATGTTAAAATTTAGAAAACAAAGCAGTGGGTGCAACGCGATGCGTTTGCAATTTTACATTTAAATTTTTGGATGGTTTGATACATGCGGAAGACTGTTTGCAATACTGGACTATTTGATGAATAAGAAAAACTTGGATTTGGTAGTTATTGAATGTGGAGGGCATTAGAAAACAAAGAGTGACAATGATCACACCAAATGGGGTTTGTGCTTTATATAATAGAATAGATAATCATAAAGGCATCACATAGCTCATTAGCTAGCCCACTGATTGGAAACATAGCTAGTAGGTTCAGTGACATCCCTAAGATCATGAATTGTGCATTGTACACAATCTTTATATGCAATGCAGTATGACAAAAATATAACACCATGCTAATATCAATAATTGTTGGAATAACACAATAGATTATACACATAGGTTGATGTCTTACCAGAAATGTATATAATCATTAGAATATTAACTAAACTAGAGTGAAAAGGAAACCGCATGATAGAAATCCATTAAAAAATAAATTAAATAAAGAAGAAAAAACTTAAGGAGTAGATAATAGACCCACTTTGAGGGGAAATGTCACGCCCCGAGTTTTATTACTCGAAATTATAACCAAAACCTTTAATACAAGTCCATTTAATTAACTACAGTTATTATTACAAACACCCATTACATGGGGTAACAACAACATTGTTCTCTCTCGAATGATACAACAATAATACATATACAAAATTCACATTGAAATACATATGAATCTCTCATTTACAACAAGCATCTCTCATTTACACTATGACCAAGTAATAGAAAATAAACTCTTCAATCCTCAATCCGGCATTCTAAACTTTGTTCCTGAAAAATGATTAAAATAATTGGGATGAACACGAAGTCCAGTAGGAATCTTCCCTGATTCTAAACAATATAGTCCTTAAATACATGAGATCATGAAGTGCTAAAGAGTGATATAAACATAAATTCTTTGTGCTCTTTAATATACTCAAATTACAATACATATAGGTAACACCATTCTCATAAAGGAAATTCATGAAAAATTTTCAAAGAAAACCTTGTCATTTGTTTCTATATCAGTCAAATATATGTTTCAAAAAAAAGTCTTTTCAAGAATTCCTTGCTAACTTTATCTAGAATTATAAACATAGCAACAAGTCATACTCCTACATGTCACAACACATTATAACCCATTATAATCCACATAAAAGAACCCATACACTTCCATATATTCGATTTTTGCCCAATCAAGATTACTCACTTTCAATTATCTCAAACCCATGTACAAATCTTATTATAATCATTCCACACAGTCCAAATTGGACACCGGCTCCATTACCAAGCCTTAACATCATACCACATGCTTTACCGGTCACAAGCCGGAAGGAATGCGGAACCTCACGCTTTACCGATCACAAGCCGGAAGTAACATGGAACCTTTACACATTTCATCAACCTACACGCTTTACCAAGCGCTACTCCGGAAGGAAGGCAGAACCTTTATTAAGCGCCACGCTTTGCCGGCTCAAATACTGTGGGAAACGGACCCCAAGGCAACATTACAATCCATCAGTTTCTTAAGTCATTGCTCATTATGAATTGTGGACAAAGCAAAGCCAACACATTCATTCATCATTTCCATTACTCATTAGCTCAAGAACACGTACTCATTATTTTTCACCATTCTCTAGTATTCATTGAGTCATTCGTTGTTACAATCCCAACAAAACCAATAATAACATTCATTATTTTTATCACAAAATTCATCCAATAACACATCCACTAAGAGCTTTTGGCGCATTTTTAGAAGCATTCTCAATTCTTATATTTCAAAGGTCTTTTAACTTTTCCACAAAATTTTCAAATCTTCATACTCAATTTCATAACACAATAATCACCATAAGTTATCCTCAATTAATTAATTTAATTACTCATCTTAATTTCTTCAAAATAACCTTTCTTTATAATACTTATTTTCTAACCATTATTCATCATAATTTATTCTCATCTTCTACAAAACATGAGCTCAATTCCGTAAATCAAATGTCAATTGAAGCTTTCTTTATTCCCAACATAGATTCCATAACTAGGGTTAAACATAAATTAGGGCTTTTTGCTATTTAACACAAAACCACATTCTCATGATCCAAAGATCATGTATTCCACTTAAATAATCAATTCAAATTCCATGAATCAAAAACCCTAGCTCCCTTCACATGCCATTTCTAAAAATCTCCTCAAATTGAGGGTTTTATGCAATAAAAAGTATCACCCATCTATCCACAAGACAATATTGAAGAGAAGCAAGGAGAATCCCTACCTTAAACAAGGAGAGAGAGAAACCCAAAGTTTCGAATTCAACAAAAACATGATCCGCTTGGATGGATTGAAAGCCCTTGGCGTGCTCTACAACCTTCCTCAAGGGACCTAGGTGAGATGATGCTTCTAGATGTGTAGATCTAGCAATCAAAGTGGGAGAAAGTTGGGTATAGAGAGAGATGAGAGAGGCTCACGGTTTGAGAGAGAGGAAGGAGGAGAAAAGTGAAATGAAACCATGCTTGGGGCCTATTTATAGTAGTACAGAAGTAGCCCTAATGTCAATAAAAACCCCCCAAAGGTAGGGCCCATTTGAACCCCAAAATCTGAAGAAAAAAAAAACACGCAGGGGTCGACCTTTCAAGCAAGGGGGTCGACCTTTTAGGTAGAAAAGACAATCTGGCACAAGCAAGGGGGGTCGACCCTTAGATAAGAGGGGGTCAACCCTATTTTCCAGCAACTAACACAAAAATTCTGCAACATAAGAGGGTCGACCCTTCCCAGACTGGTGTCGACCCTATAGAAAACCAACAGAGGCACTAAGAATTCAAACAGGTATAACTCTCTCATTTGGACTCCGTTTTAGGTCGTTCTTGTGTCCAAATCGAAGCCCCGGAAACAAGCTTTCCAACGGCTTTAGCCTCACATTCAAATTCAAAGTACGGAAAGAGAAAAGGACAAAATAGTGAAGGCTGGTCAAAAACAAAAACTCAAATTTGGGGCTTTTGATCTAATCTTGCCTAAACGCTTTGTTAAGGCTTCAATCAAGGTTCCAAACATCACCCAAGGGTCCTCAATTATAATATTTAATGTTCATTTTCCAACCCATCAATACCAAGAGTCCAACAACCACACAAGTTTTAAGGTGACGAGCACCACTTTACACCAATCCGATAAGTATTAAAATCCGGGCCACTACAGGAAAGACTTCTTGTTAGTTCAATTAAAAGAAAACTAGACCTCCATAACTTCACCAAGAAGTCGATACAAAATATTCCAGCCTCCTCCCTTTGTATATATTGATTGAATACAACCTATTTAAATCGAATAAATTAGATACCTACTTAGTAAACCTACTAATATCCTAACACATACAATCAAAATTCCTAATTACTAGACAACTGCTTCTAACCAACAAAATAAAAGTAACTATATTTTAAAACATAATGAATGTATCGCCACATCATGGACATGCAACACAACATAACAATACTCCATGACTTGTGTTACATACTATGATACTCCATGACATTACTGAACCACCTTGAATAAGATGATTTTATCCTCCTTATCTGAGTATGACATTAGTCCGACAGGTTAAACACAAATGATGTACATCGTATGCATATAGAATCATAGCAATCACGCTCAGAAACGATATGCTTGCATCATTTCTAAAGCATATATTCATCCAGTTATAACCAAACTAAATAAACCTTAAGTTGGAATTCAATGTAAAATGAGTAATTTACTATGACTATTTGTATATGTTAGTATTTAGGATAAATACAATAGATTTATGTTTGAAACTTGGGCTCTTTTTTTTTTTGTTGTGTTCTTGGATAAATAGACAAAGAGAAAATACGAAAAGGGTAGGTTTTGATAGTGCCACCATTATATATTTGTGGTCATTATACTTATTTAACCTAATTTGGCTCAAAATATAGCATTAAATGGTCAACTAAAACACACTGAGTATGTATTGGTTGCTTAATTTAACTTTTTACTATCTGCCCAATTGACCTACCTAGTTAGATGACTATAGGTCTGTAGGGTCATGGTGAGATAAGTTTTAAGGCCCAATTATTTTTTTGAACCTGGGCTTCAGTTTAGTGCTTAAAGTTTGGGCCAGCTTAATTTTTTTTCCCCTCTAAATAATCTAATATAACAAAGAGTTTAGGTCCAACATGAGGTAAGATTGCTCCAATTCCATGTTCACCTTTGTCATCATATCAACTATGTCTAAATTTTCAATTAAAATATTTGGGTTGAGGGATTCATTTGATTTATTGTTTGTTACAATAGAAGATAGTTGTTCTTGTGTATTTAAAAAAAAGAAGTTTAGTTTTAATCATAGATAAAATGAAAATTTAGTAAATAATTGGTGTAATAATTGTGGTCAGGTAGAAAATACTCATATAAATAGATAATTTTTTTTAGGCTTTGTTTTCACGCCAAATATTAATAGCGTATAAATATTTTTACTTAACTTCTTGTTCCCTTTATAAGAGTGAGAAATAGAAAGAGAGAATGCTAAATATTATCTATATATGCTCCTTGTTATATAGATGACTTTTGTCAAATTTAATTAGAATTAATGGAATAAAAAGGAAAAAAACCAAATTTCATTAGTTTTATTAAGGGGAATTGCAAATGAGTGCTAAGTTAGCAAAATAATTGTAATTTTCATGGAACTGCAAATGGGTATGTGTCCAATGCAACTAAAAGTTGTGGCATGGGACATAGGTCTCATTTGCACTTTCATAAAAGTAAAGTGCAATTATTTTGCTTGAAAGGTTCACAACCATTGCAGGAGAGGAGACCCAATAAAGGGAACAATGCATTGACCAACTCCTAGTGAGTTGAGGGAAGAAGGATAGGTCCACCAAGCAGTTTCTTGGAGATCGGAGAAAGAATTACAAATCTCTTGCAGAGGCATATCATTTTTTGGCTTAACCTCAAGAAAGTCCATTGTTATTTACCCTATACATATCTTTCAAGCTACAAAACAAACACCTTGAAGTAGTTAAGAGCAAAATGTCTCGTGTCGATGATCATCAGATTTGACATGAACATTTTAAAACTTTCTACACCTAGATCAAGGAACATGTTTGTCTTTAAATCTATAGATTCCAACCAACATATAATTTTATTCTGAATTTACATGTTTGTTTTGAATGAGTCTTTGTGGACAACAAATAATATCTTATTTTCTTAAGAAATCAATAGATTGTCTGATGGTCCTCAAAACTTGGCAAAGAAGTTTTAAAACTATATAATCAATGAGTTTTGTTTTTGTGTAAAGCCCAGGATGATTGTTGAGCCACACAATATTGTGATGTATGACTTTAAAGGCAAATACTGTGAGTCATGCTAGTGAGAGAGACAAAAATCCTCACATAGGGACAGTGTACTACAATACATACTTGACTCATTATTGAAATGTAATACAGTCATGATCGCCAGTATATCTTGTTTTAGTGTGATGGGATTGAATTATTACTTAAATTAATGAGATGTAACATATTTTTTGTTTATGTCCATATCATGTATTATCAATTTAATTGATGAGCTATGAATCAAAAAAAAAAAATTCAATTGATGAGTTGTTACTCTCAGCTAACTAATTATGTCCACATCTTGAATTTATCAATTCTATTTCTTACAGATTACTATGTCAAAGGGAAGCTACAATCATCTTGCTCGTTGAGATTACACTCACACCTCTACCTCACAGCCATCATCCCAGAAGCCTCGATCACAACCACCATCATTGGCACCTTCATGTTCACGTGCAACCACATCACTACCATCATCATCACATCCCACCTCAGGTATATACATCTTTAATGATTTTACATTAATTGCTATGTTAAATCATGCCATACTTTGTTTGTCTCTAACTTGTTCATTATCATTGTTTCTCTCAGGCCTAGCGACTTTTAATTCTACCTGGACTAGGTGTTGTCAAGGCTATGTTAGGGGCATATCAAGCAGTGGAATACTGGTGCTAGGATGGACATCCAATTTGACAGTACATTCCAGTCGATAGGGGATCGAGATGCGTCCTTGAATGGCCAACTTTGACAGATAGTGCGTAATGGCACCAAATTCCCCTCACATATGGTAATTGTAACTCAGCAGGTTATTGGAGCAATAATTCAGTAGTAGTGGTTTATTAGAGAAAATTAATTTCTAAAAATTTAAATATCACTTTAAATGTTTAGCTAATATTATAAATGTGGAACTAATGTTACAGGAGATATCGACTCAAAACTCCTGCAATTGGGAGCTTCGTGGCCCACCTCTTATGATGGGGCAGACACACTTCTCGCAGATACAACATCAAGTATTGTGTTTTTCTTTTTTAATTTTTCCACCATCATTTTTTTTTGGTGTCATTGTGTACTTGAGTTTTTAAAATGTAGGACGGGTATAATTGGCAACTCTTTGACGAGCTCGTGTCCCTCCAGGCAACACAACTTGGGTATTTTTAGACATATAGGGGGGATGCGCCTCAGAGTGCGATGTACAGACATGGTGTGGGCCTATCACTTACGTCCCAAGCCTTAATGATGGCCGAGATCACTCAACAAGTTTGGGAGAAGTTAATGCAGGAGCAAGCCTCAATGATTGTCCAAAACACACAACAAATGTGTGAGAAACTCAAAAGGGAGCTCAGGGCAGAACTCACTATACATATCGAGCAAATGACGAAGTAATTTCAAGCGAAGAAGGGAGTTCAGATGCCTTCTAAGTTCAGTACAAATTTTGTTTTTTTACTTACTATATTTTAATTTAAATTTTTTAAAAAAAATTTATATTCATATGCCAAATGAATTATACTTTAATGTTGTAGGTTCTAGATGTATCTGAGTGGCCACTGTGTAACGCCCTCAAAATAACACATAAAACCCAACAATCTAGACATGTGTAGATATAAGAGAAATAAACATCTTTCGATTTGTCAGAGTATTCATTACAAAAGTATTACATGTTGACAACAAACGTAAATGCCCCACGGGCTTACAACTTTCCAAGCCAACACTTGGTTACAAGAAGAGAGTACTAACTCAAATACATATTAAGCCTTTGGCTTGAATTTACATGTAATACATCAAAAGATAACAAAACAACAAAAAGAGTCTTCAACTCCCAGAACCTCCCAAGCTATGTCCTTGGAGGTGGCATATCACCTGGACCTGAAAATGATGTCCCATATAGGGTGAGCCACAGCCAGTAGAAATATACTAAACCAACTATAAGCAATGACTAAAACAATAGCATTTGATAGATGGTCAACACTTATAAACCAATTTATATCACAAAACAGTTCCATGACAATCATGTCCATGTTACATCTCATTTTCCTTTACTTATACAAATCATTTCATAACATGGCTCAGAACCTGGCCAAACAATTAAGTGGGACTACATCCCATATTAAAACATTTCCTTTATTCACAATTCAAAGGAGTTTACAACTCACATTCAAAAAACTTCCATACTTCAATTAATACACATATTCGCTGTATTAACACTTCCATTTAATACATATATTTGTTGTATTAACACTTCAATCTGATACACATATTTGCTGTATCAATGGAGTCCATCCCCTATCTTCTCCCAAACAGGTTTGAGAGTCCATCCCCTATCTTCCCTCAAACCATGGAGTACATCCCCTATCTCCTCCCACGTAATACACATATTCCAAGTATATAAATAATTATCATATACAAGGATCAATCAATACACATATTTGCTGTATTATTCCAACCGTCATATTCAATGACATATTCAATGTGATTAGTTTCGGTTTTCCTTAATCAACATGCAGTGTCTACAACAATCAAGACTATCCTCCACCGATAGCCTAAAGCAGATATTTCTAAACAGAAAATAAATGCATCAACAAATATAATATCAACATTTTCACAGGTGAGTAATAAATTAATTCAACTACACCATTTAATTCCATCATTTCTCAATCTCATGATTCTCATCTCAATTTCACACTTTCCCAAAATTAATTATACAAATTAATTTCTCAAAATAATTAGGGCATTTTCCCTTTTCTCAACATCAACCCTAAGGTTCAATTTTGCCATTTTAACAACAATAAACCCAATTTCCATTAACTCACATAGACATGGGTTTCAATATTTGAAAACCCCTCTTTTGTTAATTACATAACAAACCCTAACTTTCCCAAAATTACCCAATATTACCAACTAGTCAAAATGACCAAAATTAAAGACAAAACTCATAAGATGGAGTAGGGTATCCCTACCTCGAAATGAAGAGCTCAAATGGAGAAGATGACCAAAATCCAAAGTGCTCCAAATCCACAAATTTTCAGATTAAAACGAAGCTCACGCCACCCTCTATCTTTCTTACAAAGAACGTAGGGTAGAAACACTCAAGAACTAGATCAATCCCTAGAGAGAATGTGTTTAGAGAGAGAGAGAGTGGACGGATCTAGGGTTTTGAAATCAAAAGAGATGAAAAAGTGAAGTGTTTATCCGCTGCTGTCTACTGATATAACACAGGTTCGCTCGAGTGAAGAAGTGGTCGCTCGAGCGACCAGACACAAAGAACCCTTGCTCGAGCGAAGAAAGTCTCGCTCGAGCCAACAATTCGAACCGTCAAGTCTGCAACCCAGAAGCACGCTCGAGCGAAGAAAAGCTCGCTCAAGCGAAGAAGTCCAAAACATAGTCCTCGCTCGCTCGAGCGAAGAAAAGCTCGCTCGAGCCAAGGATTGCAACTCTCAGGTCTAAATCCAGACGCAGACGCACGCTCGAGCGAAGGAACTCTGGCTCGAGCCACCAGACACAAAACTCAACTCTCACTCGAGCGAAGGAAACCTAGCTCGAGTGAAGGATCTAAAACAAAGAGCTCGCTCGAGCGACAAAGTCCTCGCTCGAGCGAAGACACCAAAATCTGGACAGCAACCATTTGCTCCCAATCACACCCAACCTATAACAAACCTACCCAACACATCCTATAACTCAAATACAAAGTATTAAAGGACGGAAACAAGATATATACAACAACAAGCTCCACGGAACCTAAGTCCGGATACAACAACCAAATGGGGAAAGACCGGGATCGCTATAACCTCCCCCTCTTAAAGAATTTTGTCCCCGAAATTAAGAACAAGTTTTCAAAAACAAGTTTTCTCAATTCCCAACAATATTATATTTCAATATTCAACAACTTGACCCATTACCGGTCATTCCATCTCTATTCAAGAGGCATTTCACAATATATATTACAACGTGCATTATCAACATGCATTTCTTTCAAATCCAACAATTTCCATTATACATGATTCACAATTCCATATCATATTCAATGTTCATGATATATTTACATTTCTACAACACATTCAACATATACAATGTTATAATAAACTTCCATTTCAAAGCAAGTTCCATAATACTTCCATAAACTCAAAACATATACTATGTTTTACAACTTAAGACATATTCAATGCTCTTAAAGTTCATTAATACAACAAAATTACCAATACATGGTTAAACATTAACAAACAAATCTGGATATTTCTCACGGACCTCCAACTCACGTTCCCAAGTGGCTTCCTCCACTCCGTGATGTTTCCACAAAACCTTTACCAAAGGAATGGTCTTGCCTCGCAAGACTTAATCCCACATATCCAAGACCTGAACCGGTCTCTCCTCATACGAGGCATCCTCATCAACCTTTAAGTCGGTCCAATCCAATACATGCGATGGATCCAACTCGTACTTCCGAAGCATACTAACATGGAACACGTCATGCACTCCGAACAACTGCGGTGGCAAAGCTAAACGGTAGGCAACCTCGCCAATCCTCTCAAGGATCTCGAAAAGGCCAATAAACCGAGGGGATAACTTCCCACTCTTACAAAATCTCATCAAACCCCGCCTAGGTGATATTTTCAGAAAAACATGATCACCCACCTCAAATGCTAAAGGCCTCCTCCTACGGTCGGCATAACACTTTTGACGACTCTAGGCTGTAACAAGCCTCCTACGAATAAGCTCAACTTTCTCCGTCGTTTCCCTCACCAACTCCGGGCCCAACAAAGGTGCATCACCCACCTCGGCCCAACAAACTGGAGACCTACAAGGTCGGCCATACAAGGCCTCAAACGGTGCCATACCGATACTCGACTGAAAACTGTTGTTGTAGGCAAACTCCACCAAGGGCAAGTGCCTCTCCCACGACCCACTAAAGTCAAGTACATAACCTCGAAGCATATCCTCAAGGATCTGAATAGTACGCTCGGACTGTCCATCAGTCTGAGGATGATAAGCCGTGCTAAAGGTCAATCTAGTGCCCAAGGCACTCTGCAAACTCTGCTACAACCTAGCAGTAAAACATGGATCTCTATCTGAGACGATCGACACTGGGACCCCGTGCAACCTCACTATGTCCCGAATACACAAGTCGGCAAGATGATCTACCCAATCTCTCACGCGCATAGGAATAAAGTGCGCTGACTTAGTCAACCGGTCTACAACCACCCATATAGCATCACTACCCCGCTGAGTCCTTGGAAGACCTACAACGAAGTCCATAGTGATATGCTCCCATTTCCACTCGGCTATAGGCAAGGGTTATAACAAACCCGCTGGCCTCTGATGCTCGGCCTTCACTTGCTGACAAGTAAGGCACTTAGACATGAAAACTGCCACATCCTTCTTCATACCCCGCCACCAAAACTAGCGACCCAAATCTCGATACATCTTAGTGCCTCTTGGATGCACTGTAAGGCGTGAATGGTGAAACTCTCAGAGTACCTCCTCTCGGCAAGACTCCGGCACAAACAAACAGTCTTGGTATCTCACACTCAGGTCGGGATACACCGTCAAACCCTTCTCAACCTTTCCACTGGAGATCTTTTCTCGGAGGGATTCTATCTCAAGGTCACCTCTCTGAGCCTCTAACACTCGACTCACAAGTGTAGGCTGTACAACAACAGAAAACAAGGCCGCAGCCTCAACAGATTCGCCCAGAAGCAAATCAAACTCGCTAATTGCACCCAACATCTCCCACTCCCGGATGGCTATACAAGCTACATCACTAATGGATTTCCTGCTAAGGGCATTGGCCACAACATTGGCCTTCCCCGGATGATAATGCAACTCGAAGTCGTGATCTTCAATAAACTCCATCCACCTCATCTGCCTCAAGTTCAGGTCTTTCTGTGTAAACAGATATTTTAGACTCTTATGATCCGAGAACACCTCGAATCTCTCACCATAAAGGTAGTGTCTCCAAATCTTCAAGGCAAAAATCACAGCCGCTAACTCTAGGTCATGTGTAGGGTAATTTCTCTCGTGTATTTTTAACTGACGTGAGCCATAGGCTACCACTTTCCCCTCTTGCATCAACACACAACCCAAACCCTCTCGTGAGGCATCACAATAAACCGCATAACCCAACCCTCTCTCCGGAATAATCAAAACCGGAGCGGTGGTCAATCTTACTTTCAACTCTTGAAATGACTTTTCACAAGTCTCACTCCATACATATTTGACCCCTTTCCACGTCAATCTAGTCAACGGAGAAGCTAGCCTGGAGAAATCCTTCACAAACTGGCGGTAATACCCAGCTAATCCCAGAAAACTACGGATCTCAAAAACACTCTTAGGCTGTGCCCAATCTTGCACTGCCTCAATCTTGGATGTATCAACAGACACCCCTCCCCCGGAGACCACATGGCTTAAGAATTTGACCTCTTCTAGCTAGAACTCACACTTCTCAAATTTGGCATACAGCCTATGGGCTCTAAGCAACTCCAGCACCACTCTCAAGTGTTCCTCGTGCTCCTCCTCCGAAGCTGAGTAAATCAGAATGTCATCTACGAAGACGACCACAAAACAATCTAAGAACTCCCGGAAGATCCGGTTCATCAAATCCATAAACACTGCCGGTGCATTGGTGAACCCAAAAGGCATCACCAGAAACTCATAGTGGCCATACCGCGTACGGAATGCCGTCTTCGGAATATCTTCCTCCCTGACCCTCAACTGATGGTAACCTGATCTCAAGTCTATCTTAGAGAAACAACGGGACCCTTTCAACTGGTCAAACAGATCATCTATACGGGGTATTGGGTACTTATTCTTAACCGTAGCCCGATTCAATTTCCGATAATCAATGCAAAGTCTCAAGGCACCATCTTTCTTTTTAGCAAAGAGGGCTGGTGCTCCCCACGGCGAAACACTAGGGTGAATAAAGCCCTTATCTAGTAATTCCTGGAGCTGAATCTTCAACTCACTCAACTCGGCTGGGGCAAAACGATAAGGTGCCATAGAAATCGGCACCGTGCCAGGCACTAAATCAATAGAGAACTCAATCTCTCGATGAGGTGGCAAACTCACAAGATCCTCGGGAAAGACGTCCGAGTACTCACAGACCACTCTCAGCAATACAGTCTGGGTCGCATCACACTCACCACTCATAAAGCTAGCGAGAAGACCACTAAGCTCACTCCGCTCTCGCGGATCATACGCCAGTGGCAACACACTACCAACCCGATCCCCCAAGAAGTGGAAACAATCCCCGCTCAAGGTACATACAGTGACCCTCTGGCGGTAACAATCAATAACTGCCCGGTATGATGATAGCCAGTCCATACCCAAAATCACATCAAAACCCGACATAGCCATAACTACAAAAGACAATGGAAGTCGGCGGTCGGCGACCTCTATATCACAGCCCCGACAACCTTGTTTCAAAATCAACTCACCCCCAATAAGTGATACAACACAAATAGGAGATGCTAACTGCGCCAAATCCAACCCCAAAACAGATGCAAATGCAACAGATATAAAAGAATGAGATGCACCTGTATCAATCAACACGTTGGCAACCGTGTTGCAAAACAAAAAGGTACCTCTTACAACAGATGGAGCTAGTACAAGATCCTGCATGGTCACAGCATACACGCGTCCAGAAGGTCTCTGATCTACCTGCTCACCTCTACGAGCAAAAGACTGCTGCACAGACTGGGACAACGAAGCTCCCTGATTGGCCCTCGAGGACTGAACTGACTGTGCTGGCTGAAAACTCTGCGTCTGCCTAGAACCAGACGCACCCGATGTGGCACTCAACTGCGGGCAAAACCTCTTCAGGTGCCCCGCCTGACCACACTGATAACAAGACAGTGGCTGACCTCTGTCCTGACTCTGGCTCTGAGGTCGAGCCGAAGATGAAGCAGCTCTCTGACCTCCTCCCCTCTGCGGGCAAGATGGAGACTTGTGGCCCTGCTGACCACATTTGTAACAAGTCACGTCTCCCTGACTGCCTCTCCCAGAGCCTGCACTCGGCAGTAGAAAGGTAGATCTAGCAAAACCACCCCGAGACTGTTGAGGGTTAGAACCCCTCTTCCTCCTGTCATCTCCTTGGCCATCCTGACTCCTCTTGGAGCCCCTCAACCTCTCCTCCTCCTCATGCATCATAATTTCCATATGGGCTACAGCATCCACAAGACGCCCATACTCCCGGCTCATAGACCCCCCAACTCTCATCTTGAGCCCATGCCTCAACTTCTTCTCAAATTCCAGACAACGGCGTTCCTCAAATGCCACTAACTCAGGTGCAAACCTAGATAAACTAGTAAATGCGGCCTCAAACTCGGCCACTGAAGAACTCAGCTGCTTAAGCTGGCAGAACTGATCTCTCAACTTCTCCCTGACAGCGGGAGACAGAAACTTCTCCTGGAAAGCATCTACAAAGGCCTCCTAAGTGCTACCAATACGACTCCTCATGAACTTCCACCACTGACCGCATCCCGCTTTAGCTGGAAAGATGCAAGGTCACCTTTAATGCCCCGTCTTCGATGCCAAGCATCTCAAACGTCTTAGTCCTCTGCTCCAGCCACTCATTAGCCTTCAGTGGCTCTTTCGGATCCCCCAAAAACTCATCCGGATTAGACCGAAAAAACTCCCTCTTCAAAAAGGAAGGCCCTGCATCAACAACCTGGGCCTGAACTTGATTCTCAGCTCTGAGAATGCCCATGGATTCCTCAAAGCTCCTGCTATCTCGCAGGCTAAGGCGTCCATGTCCTACTGACCCACTGGCTCGGCCACATTGGCCTGACCAACCCCCTCCTGCTGCGTCAGAATCTCATCCGGTATAGGCATTTCCTGCCTCCTAGGCCTACCATGCCTACCTCCATGTCCTCGTCTTGACATCCTAATAAGGGTAACGAAGAACATTAGCACATTCACAAATGTGCCGAAGCTATTTCACTTCGTGTCCTAATGCACGGACAACAGTAATTCATTCCACGTAAGCACATACTCACATAAGCACTTACGAATTTTATTTTTGGATAATGACAGTCCCGAGGCGTTGCTAGAGTTCCGGTTAGAAACAGCATTGATCAAGTGCTTTTCCAACAAGACTCCCAGAAACCCAAGGATCCAATCAACATCCTAGAAACTACATTCCATACCCTTATAGTCACATAAACATGTTATCACATAAGTACATAACATTACACCTAAGTCTCTAACAAGCGAGACGAACCCATTATGGTACTAACCACTTCCCGCGTACCCAAAGTATTCGAACCCAGTACGCTCTGATACCAAGTTGTAACGCCCTCAAAATAACACATAAAACCCAACAATCTAGGCATGCGTAGATATAAGAGAAATAAACATCTTTCGATTTATCAGAGTATTCATTACAAAAATATTACATGTTGACAACAAAAGTAAATGCCCCACGGGCTAACAACTTTCCAAGCCAACACTTGGTTATAAGAAGAGAGTACTAACTCAAATACATATTAAGCCTTTGGGCTTAAATTTACATGTAATACATCAAAAGATAACAAAACAACAAAAAGAGTCTTCAACTCCCAGAACCTCCCAAGCTATGTCCTTGGAGGTGGCATATCACCTGGACCTGAAAATGATATCCCATATAGGGTTAGCCACAGCCAGGTAGAAATATACTAAACCAACTATAAGCAATGACTAAAACAATAGCATTTGATAGATGGTCAAACACTTATAAACCAATTTATATCACAAAACAGTTCCATGACAATCATGTCCATGTTACATCTCATTTTCCTTTACTTATACAAATCAATTCATAACATGGCTCAGAACCTGGCCAAACAATTAAGTGGGACTACATCCCATATTAAAACATTTCCTTTATTCACAATTCAAAGGAGTTTACAACTCACATTCAAAACACTTCTATACTTCAATTAATACATATATTCGCAGTATTAACACTTCCATTTAATACACATATTTGCTGTATTAACACTTCAATCTAATACACATATTTCCTGTATCAATGGAGTCCATCCCCTATCTTCCCTCAAATCATGGAGTACATCTCCTATCTCCTTCCACACAATCCACATATTCCAAGTATATAAACAATTATCATATACAATGATCAATCAATACACATATTTGCTGTATTATTCCAACCGTCATATTCAATGACATATTCAATGTGATTAGTTTCAGTTTTCCCTAATCAACATGCAGTGTCTACAACAATCAAGACTATCCTCCACCGATAGCCCAAAGTAGATATTTCTAAACAGAAAATAAATGCATCAACAGATATAATATCAACATTTTCACAGGCGAGTAATAAATTAATTCAACTACACGATTTAATTCCATCATTTCTCAATCTCATGATTCTCATCTCAATTTCACACTTTCCCAAAATTAATTATACAAATTAATTTCTCAAAATAATTAGGGCATTTTCTCGTTTCTCAACATCAACCCTAAGGTTCAATTTCGCCATTTTAACAACAATAATCCCAATTTCCATTAACTCACATAGACATGGATTTTAATCTCTTTTGTTAATTACATAACAAACCCTAACTTTCCCAAAATTATCCAATATTACCAACTAGTCAAAATGACCAAAATTAAAGACAAAACTCATAAGATGGAGTAGGGTATCCCTACCTCGAAATGAAGAGCTCAAATGGAGAAGATGACCAAAATCCAAAGTGCTCCAAATCCATAAATTTTCAGATTAAAACGAAGCTCACACCACCCTCTATCTTTCTTACAAAGAGCCTAGGGTAGAAACACTCAAGAACTAGATCAATCCCTAGAGAGAATGTGTTTAGAGAGAGAGAGTGGACGGATCTAGGGTTTTGAAATCAAAAGAGATGAAAAAGTGAAGTGTTTACCCGCTGCTGTCTACTGATATAACACAGGCTCGCTCGAGCGAAGAAGTGGTCGCTCGAGCGACTAGACACAAAGAACCCTCGCTCGAGCGAAGAAAGTCTCGCTCGAGCCAACAATTCGAAGCTTCAGGTCTGCAACCTAGAAGCACGCTCGAGCGAAGAAAAGCTTGCTCGAGCGAAGAACTCCAAAACATAGTCCTCGCTCGCTCGAGCGAAGAAAAGCTCGCTCGAGCTAAGGATTGCAACTCTCAGGTCTAAATCCAGACGCAGACGCACGCTCAAGCAAAGAAAAGCTCGCTCGAGCCAAGGATTGCAACTCTCAGGTCTAAATCCAGACGCAGACGCACGCTCGAGCGAAGGAACCCTAGCTCGAGCCACCAGACACAAAAATCAACTCTCGCTCGAGCGAAGGAAACCTGGCTTGAGCGAAGGATCAAAAATAAAGAGCTCGCTCGAGCGACAAAGTTCTCGCTCAAGCGAAGACACCAAAATCTGGGCAGCAACCATTTGCTCCCAATCACACCCAACCTGTAACAAACCTGCCCAACACATCCTATAACTCAAATACAAAGTATTGAAGGACGGAAACAAGATATATACAACAACAAGCTCCACGGAACCTAAGTCCGGATACAACAGCCAAATGGGGAAAGACCAGGATCGCTATACACTGTGCATTTAGGGAGTGTATAGAACATAGGACCCTACTGTTGCAGCCTAGTTCTACACCGCTACCACCTTATACACGACGCGATGAGCAAGTATCTTCTCTTCTTTACATAAACACATGCATATATCCATATTATCACACAAACAATTTAGGTTAAAAGTGAGCCTATTAAAAACCCTTAGTGGTGTTGCGAAGTTAACATTGATCTTACTGAAAATTTCAGATATTTTGTTCCATTTGTTGAATGGTTTGATTGTAGAGGTTACTCAGAACCTAACTATATTGGTGTATTTATTATTACTAGAAGTTGTGTTACAAGTTATACACATGTATGGTAACACATCAAATTAAATAACTAAAATAAAAACCAAAATTCTAAATTAAAATCATATGATAGATAACACTAACAAAAAAGTCAGTTTATCTATCTTGATTTATGTCTGCCAAACTGAGGAATATAGTACTGCTTTTTTTCCCCCTTCTCCAATTAAGGAGAGAACAAACTTGATAAGAACACAATCGGATACGCATTGTGTCGTGTCGGGTTATATTAGTGTGATGTCATTTCGGATTTGTGTTAGAAATATCTCAATATTAACCCAACATTGTCTTACGGGTGGAGGAGATCTCGGTGTGGTCGGAGGTGGAAGGGTGGTGGTTATGGCAGTTGGCTCACAATTTCGTTGTTGGTTGAGAGTTCCTTGATTCAGTGCCTTGATTGAGGAAGGAAATCAAAGAAGCTACAATTTTGTACAACACTTGTGAGATCTGAGAGGAGTTGGGGGTGAGATTCAAATTATGAGAAGTGATCATGTAGCAGCAACGCAGCTGATTAGAAAACCAATTCAATCTCATTCCACAAAATAATCATGGCAATCAAAGAGATAAAATCAGTCAGTAATCCCTTTTAATTCACAGTACCATAAGTCTCAACCATAGTTCGCAAATTCAGTTTAGGTGTTGCAACAAAATACTTCAAGATAACTTCTACTTTTTGGCAATTTATCCCAATTACAACTTGAGCAACACTATTCCTCTGGACCTGTAATAAAGAAGAAGAAGAAGAAGAAGAAGAAGAAGAAGAAGAAGAAAAAGAAGAAGAAGACAATTAGTTTGATATTTAGTATTAAAAATATATATATTAAGTGCATGAAAACGAGAAAATTTTCAATAGGTGAAGTTAAAACTACAAAAGAAATTTGTAAAACCTTTTGTGATTCTAGAGTGTAAAGAATAAGTCATACACTTCAGTTATCATTAGAGATAAAATAATTCGAATAAGGTTAGTTAACTAATCATACAACTTAGATACTCATAGGATTCATGATTCGATATTTGAACAAATTTGATAATTCAATACAAACAATCCAAAACTCAACGGTTTGATAAACACAAACTCAAGTTTTTGCAACTGCAACCACAGTAACTGGTGACAAAAATCCAAAACCAAGTTTAGCTCTATGGTCAAAGAAAAAAAGAAAGTAGAGTTTTTGTGTCCATACTTAACCTTCATGTCCAAATCAGAGTAAATTGGATTCATACTCTTGACAAAACACATGAATGAGCTTATAAAACATTTCGATACCAATAAAACAATCATCACAAATAGTTTTGATAATAAAAAAGTTAAATGGCAATTCTCGTACACGATCCTCATTTGCCATAAACAGAAGAAAATTATGCTCTATTTGGTTGATTGAAATGAGATGGAATGGAATGGTGATTACTATTCCTTTAAAATGGTGAAAGATGATTCTATTTGAAATGTATTTGTAATTATTTTTTTAGTCTAACCAAATATGGGAACGAATATTTTGATAAAATGATTATTTGATTCCACTTCATTCCAATGAACCAAACACTACCTAATGGCCTTAACGATCAAAACAAAATTTACAATCAATTGAACCATCGGTGGCAAATTTTGCACCAAATCAATGATGAATCAAATCCTTTACCAAATTTCAAACAGTGGTATTTTTATTCAAATTTGATAAAATTTTAAAAAGAATATCAGGGATGATTTTCTTTTATACAAAATGGTTAAAACAAGTTTTTGGGTAAGTTTAGAATTTTTCAAAAATATTTTATCCAAAAAGTACAAATTGGAGTGTTCTATACAAGATCAAGCTTTGAATCAAATTTTCACTCAAATTTGATGAAAAAAATGAGTACAAATACCTGGGTAGCTATTGGAGAAGAAAGGCTGAAGAGAGGTTTTGGTATGGAGATCATCCCATTCCAGAGATTCCCACCATTTCCCCTCTCCATAAATGTGCTAAAGAGCAGGTGGTGCAGATGCTTGCTCACCCTCCTCATTTATATACAAAGAAATAGGCAATCCACTTAAGGGCAAGCAACTAAGTCACTACTGATAGTGACAAGTATTTTGATGCAAACACATAGGAGAGGCCATTTTTAGAGCATCTTCGCAACTAATAGCCATCAACTCTCTTGTCTTGTGCTTCTTCTTTCAAACAAACCAATCTTAATGGTCTAAATTAGAGATTGATGTTTGTAAGCTCCTTCACATAATTAATGATAATGGTTCCTTTCTGTTGCCTTTCCTGCATCAAGTTAGAAAAATAACGATACAACATTGAAAAACAAAGAAAGAATGTCACGCCTCAAAGCCAACCAAGCTAGGCATGTGACAATGTCACACACCCATAAGACTTACAACACCCTGTGAGCATGCAGAAAAGAGAGGATAAGAAACTCAATTTAGTTTCATTCCACAAAATAATCATGGCAATCAGGAGATGAAATCATAATCAGTAATTCTTTAATTCACAATACCAAAAGTTTCAACAACAATCCACAAATTCAGTTTAGCTAGTTTAATGTTTAGAGCATGCCAAACCTAGAGTTCCATAATCTGAATATTTCAAAGATTAATTGCCTCCATCGAAGCAAACAAGAGTTCCATAATTTAAATTAATGTCGCAACAAAACAATTCAAAATACTTCTACTTGTAGCACTCTATCCCAATAACAACTTCCACCGCTTCCACCACACTATTCTTCTGGATCTGTAATCAAGAGGAAGACGATCAATTTGATAGCTCAATAATTAACTACTGCAACAACTAACTGAATCAATTATACAAAAAAAGAATAATTTCAATTAATAAAGTTAAACAACATAACTTTTTGTGATTCAGGAATGTAAAGAAAATGTTATGTACTTCAGTTAATAGTTAACATAAAATCATTCCAATAAGGTGAGTTCCATAATCATAGAATTTTATTACTCGTATGATATACAGTTTGTTTGGATCATATAGTTTTGGTGAGAAAAGAAACATTTGTTCAGAGGGTTAAGTATGTGAGAAAGAGGGCTAAGTATGTGAGAAATGGAGACAAAGTGTGAGAAATAGTGAGAAAGAGAAGTCTCTTATTTTGACTATTTGATTTCTTACCGAAAGTTGTGAAATTTGGTGAGAAACAAGTTGATTGGTTGTAAAATATTTACAATACCAAGATTACCCCTTAAAATAAAAAAGAATAAAAAGAAATCTCACTCAAATTTCTCTCTCACATGATTTGCTTTCTTACTAATCTAAATACGATGGTGAGAAAACGCTCTTTTTTCTTTACTCAACTAGATGGGAGAGACCACAATAATTTTTTTTTTCTTCTTACCCCACGATCCAAAGATGGTGTTACTATTTGATATATCAACAAATTCAATAATTTAATTCAATCAATCCAAAACTCAACGGGTTTGATACACACAAACTCATGTTTTAGCAAATGCAACCACAATAACGAGTGACAAAAGCCAAAACCACATTTAGCTCCATGGTCAAAAATCAAAAGAAAGTAGCTTATGTGTCAATATTTAACTCCCATTTGCTTTGGGTTCACATTATTGTCAAACAAAATTCATATCCTTCATAAAGTATATGAATCCACAATGATCTTATAAAATATTTCTATAGAAATAAAAAATAAAAATAAAAACAACTTGGGACACAAGACTCCGACTAAAATAGAATCTGAAGAGGAGAAAATGTATGCAACCTTACCCCATCTTTGGAGAGATTGTATCCATAACTAAGAGGTGATTTCGTTACTCAATGTTTAAACATTTTCAAACCAAAATATGTAGTTAAAAGAAATTCTAGATGTGGTATGAGATGACTTACCTCTAGTGAAATGAATCCACACTCGAGTTCAAAATCGAAAGCTGTAAACAAGGAATTCAACAAGATTATAAAAATAATAGTGGTTCTATGTATGTAAAAATCATCATAAATAAATTACACAAAATATTTACATGTGCGGAGCCCATAAAGTATTGAATCTACACTAATGTGAATGTTTTGTGTATTTTATGTGACTAGTTTCTGTGTACCTAAATTTTTTATAATAAAGTTAAGTACTCCTATTCCTCATTCAAAACTGACTAATTTTGGGGAAAATAAGTATAATGAGGGAAGAACAATTGTTTCTACCTTCATATGATTTTCAAAATAAAGTATAGATCATGTTGTTCTTGGGGTATTTTGCTATTTTTGCATAAAATCAATTAATCAAAAGCCTAATAAGTGAGTGTCATCTATAACCCTAACCAAATTGGTCTAATACCAAACAACCACTCTAATCCCAACAGACTTTCAAATAATTCTGTGAAATCATGGGAGTCCTCTTTCTCGTCAGTTCTTATCTTTTCTCACTAAAAATTACCCAATCCAAACGGAGTGGAATTGTAAAATAAGAAGGGATTTGAATTACTTTAATGATGATTTCAATATTATTCAATTTCATTTCCTTCAAGAGATTAAGTCTCTTCTTCTTCTTCAAGAGGTTCAGTCCTCTCTTCTGCTTCTTCTTCAAGAAAGATCCAAAGAAAAATCCTAAAATCAACTTATTTGATCAGAGATCATATTTATTTATTTTACTTTGGATAAAAGACAAAGAAGAATACCTTTCATATCACTTTAGTCCTTTAAATTTTAATTTTGTTAATTTCTCTCTTCAAATTATCATATTAGTCTTATTTTAAACTATTGTTTAAATCATTAACAAAATGATTATACATTTTAAATATGATATGTGAAGTATATATGTCATGTGTCAATTTGGTCCTTAAAGTTTCAATTTTGCTAATTTTGTCTCTCAATATTACAAGTTATTTTTATTTTTCTCATAAATGTTTCAAGAACAAACTAACAAAACTAAAAACTTTAAGAACCAAAGTTGTATGTATATTTTATTATTATTCCATTAACTATTTAAGCTATGAGTTTAAACAAGACCAAATTGATATAAATTACAATTTTAATAACGAAATTGACAAAATTAAAACTTGACACAGTGACACAAAATGCATACTTAAAAGATCATAAATATAATTTATCATTTATTTTTATATTCTTGTTTGAGTATCACTATTTTGAACGCCCTTTATATAATTTTTCCATTCAACTCCAAAAAAGATTGATTAAGGTTTTTTAATTGGTTTTAGAAATTTTGAAGTGTATTTAAAATGCTTTTTCAACTTCTAGTCTTTTTGTTAAAATGTCTTTTATTGTATTTCTCTGTTGAGTAATCCTTTTATATATGTAATTGCTTGTATTACTAGCACATTAATATTGGTAATCCTTTTATATATGAAAAAAAAAAAAAAATTACTTGTCAAAAAAAAATATTTTTACAAATTTAGGCCTCGTTTGGGAACATGCTAATTTTGTAATTTTTTAGCTATTTGGCTAAAATATGAACTAAAAAAAACTAGTATGTTTGGGATGATTTTTTGACTTTTTACGAAAAGATGTGCAAAAAGTAGATAGAAAAGAGAATCTTTGACTTTTTTGTATGAGTTGTTGGCTTTTTGGCTAATTTAGTAAATTTTTGACTTTTTGGCTAAAAATGAGGGTTCCCAAACGAGGCCTTAGTATCCAGCAAATTGAGTTTATTATTATTTTTGTATTTAACTTTATTTTCTCACATTTCATTATAAGATTGTTGAAAATTATTCCTACAAGAATCTGTACAACTTTAAGCGTGTTTTATTAGGAAATCCACAAAATCTAATCTTACATAACAATGTCCTATATGTGAGACCAGTATTCCCTCCAGTTCATAATATGGACTAGATGTGGCCACTGTGGTTTTATTTTAATAATTCAAATTATTTATTTTGTAGGGTTCTTCATATATACCATCTACATAAAAGAACTAGATTGATTTGATATTCATAGTCTATTTAATTTATCGTGTTTATCACTAAAAATATGAATGATTTATTTTTAAAAATATACTTAAGTCTATTTTTTTTTAAACAAATGCTTAAATTGAATAGGTTACAATTATCGAATTAATTTAATTTTTTATGTGGATGATACAAAGAGTCTGACAAAATAAATAATTTGAATTATAAAAATGGAACCCATAGTTAATCTCATGAGCTCAGACAAGATCTTCTAATCTAAATCATGTATTGGAGGGAATCCAGATCTATAAGTGTGCATGTGTACACTAGAACTTTTGTGTGTTGAGTGTTTGTCATTACATTTTCAGAAATAATATAATGGTGGATCTTTCACAAATGCAATATGATTTTATCTAACAGTGAGAAACTAATCAATAATTATAATATTCAAATTTATTATATATATTTATATATTAATATTTGAAAATGGTACACGGCTTCCCCCGGACTACTTACCTCTCAGGATTAGTCTTGGCTTCCTGGAAAAACAGAGGGCTAGGGATACCTGCGTTATAAAAAAAAAAAAAAATTTATATATTAATAATATAATTCATTTTGATTGGATTGTGAAACTTAAGCCTTATTCAAATTTAATTAGGCTGTAAAATTTAGCTCAAACCTCAAATTTAAAATCATAGTCTAAATTTTGAAAAAATTTCAAATTAGACCAGGGTTGTTGATATTAGGCCAACCAAAATTGAACCCTAGTTTTAACAAAGATTTTTTGAGTAATCACCAATGTTTTTAGGGGTCATGCGAAGTAGTATTTTTCTTTAATTTTTTGTTTTTTGGAAAAATAAAGTAAAAGTAATCAACAATGATAATTGGCAACCTTATGTGTCTGTCTGCTACTGGTATTTTGTTATATCCAAAACATGTATGGGAGTAACAAAATATTAATTCGAGCCTAGCTATTTAAAACTTTCGTGAAATTAAGTTTTGGGGTCACAAATCATAAATAAATAGTTAATTCAATGTGTTGCAGCAACGCAGGGCTAATTTAAAATTTTGTAGGCATTTTTATTTAAACACAATTTGTCATATTTAAAAAAAGGGCAAAAACATTTTGCTATTATGTCATTTTGATTCTTACATTTTCAGTTAGTTTAATTTTGACCTTTAATTTAAGATTTTGTCAATTTAATTCAATTGATAATCTCGTTAATGTTTTTAAAGAAATATAATCATTGAATTGAGTAAGTTTATAATTTTGTTGTAAAAAATATGACACATGTCATTTATATACATATTTTTCATATAAAAAAAAGTTAAGAATTGTAATCAATTGGACTAAATTAAAATAAAATCCTAAATTCAAGATTAAAATCAAATCAATTGAAATTATAAAAATCAAAATAATAAAAAAACTAAAATATAAGAACCATCGTAATTTTCACTCTATGTCGCTGGGGACCACTACGGCATCTACTCCACTGCTTAAAAAATATTTAGATCTGTGCTCATAAAAAAATATTTACCTCGGAAGTAGCCGCTGGAGAATAAAGGTTGAAGAGTGGTTTTGGTGAGGGGATTATCCCATTCCAGAGATTCCCACCATTCTTCTTCTCCACCAACGCATTGAAGAGCAGGTGGTGTAGAAGAAATAGGCAATCTCCTTAACATGGGACACCGCCGTATATAAATTTGTTGCAGAGATTCACAGACCATTATGCCCTTATATATGCTCTTCAGACTTGGTAGCTCTCGTAGATCTAATATCTTTAAATTTGGGAGTGTGACTGTGTTTCCATCATCTTCACGATGCCCCCCTCGATCACTCGTCTCTACTTCTACTATTATCTCCTCCACATTGTCGCAGCTCATCACTTCAAGTTCCTCAAGGTTTGGGAAGTTGTGCACCAACAGGGCAGAGAAAATATTCTCCATTTTTGGACAGTCATAGAACTCCAATATCTTAATGTTAAATGAAATGTTGTGTGGTGGAACAACTCTGTCAAAGAGTACCCTAAAATTGGGTAAACTATGAAACCGTAATTCCTCAATCGTTGTTAGCGGGATGTGGTAGTCTTCTGAAAAGCATGATGATGATGAAAAGATGGATTCAAGCCCATCACACTTTTCGATTCTAAATCTTCTTAAACCTCTTGCATCCCTTAACGATTGAATATCTGATAAGCTAATGTGATTGTGCCATCTTTCAATGTGCAAGACCTCTATGTCGCTGCGGAGCACTACGGTATCTACTCCATTACTAGATAAATATTTAGAATAGTACATACAAGAGAGTTGGCCTTCTACAGTGTCCAAGTCACTCTCTTCAGTGTCAAAGTTACTTTCATCAACAATTCTCACCTCAAGGAAGTAGCTTTCCAAACTTCTGCATTGCACAGAATTCACATACTTGGTAAGCTCTTGCACATTGTGAAACTCAACCTGGAGATCTTTTAATTGCTCCAAGCACAATAGCTCTTCTGCCAACAGTTTTACTTCTGTTGCCTGAATTCTGAGGTAATGAAGTTGTGTGAGTCTGCATAACTTCCGGCAAGGAGACATACCTAGGAAGTTATTCTCCGAGAGTTCGAGCTTTCTGAGATTAACCAATTCTTCTATACCTTGGGGTACTTCTTCAATCTGACTCTCAGTTAGTTCAAAATGTTCCAACGCCTTCAGTTTCTCCAGTGACGGCACATTTTTTAGTTTATAACAACCACGTAGTAACAGTTGATGCAAATTCTCCAACATGGAGATGGAATTTGGCAGAGACTCTATGGCAGTGTGGGACAAATCCAACACCTTGAGATGAGGCATATGCGAAAAGAAAGAACCTGGAATCCGAAGTACTTTTGACTGATTGCCTTCAAGTAGGAAGGTGGTGAGGCGAGGGCAAGTGGTTAGGTTAGAAGGAAGTTCTTCAATATTGTTCCGCATTAAGGAAACCCTCTGAAGATCCTCAGACCAGTCTTTATGTGAAACTCTTTTCAATCCCTCACCAGCTCGGACAATGAATCGAGGACTAGTTGATGTTATTTTGAGAGCCATATCTCTTATCAAATCATGCATCTTCACGCATTCTCTGCCACGTAATATACTTTTTACCAACAAGCAGGTTTTAATAAGTTTATTCAATATAGTGTGACCTTCGTCGAACATTGCTTCTATACTGTTCACCTCACTTATTAGTCCCTCAGCAATCCAATACTCTATCAGTTCTTGCCTATCAATGTCATGGTCTTCTGGATACAATGCACAATACAAGAAACAATGTCGTTCCTGTTCATCTTTTAGCCGACTGTAACTAAATTTTAGCTGCTCAAATAACCGTTCTTCTTTGTCCAGGAGCCATTGTGCATTGCTTGCATTTCTCCACTCGCGAATGTCATTCACTCCTCTCATACATCCAGCCATAACAACAATTGCAAGGGGCACACACGCACATTTTTTGGCAACTTTTTTTGCAATTTTTTCCACCTCGGTTGTAAGCACTGTCTGATGTTCTTTAACGTTATTCATGAACAGATTCAGTGCTTCCTCTTCTGTGAGAAGCTCCATTTCAACAATTCTACAATTCATCGCTGTACAAACTTCTAACAGTCGTGTAGTCAACACTAGCTTACATCCGTTATCTCTGGTTGGTTCCGGAATACCCACCTCAACCAGAGGAAATGTTTTCCAAAGATCGTCTAAGATGACCACATACCTCTTCTTTTGGGAAAGCATGTTATGTATTTCTGATGCTGAACGTAATTCATCCTCATCATCGGAAAGAGGAAGATTCAGCTTCTTAGCTATCTGCCTTTGTAGATTTTTTATGTCAAATGCTTTAGATACTGTGACCCAAATAACATCACTGAAGGTACAAGTTTCAGCCAAAAGTTGATTATTGATGTGTTTCATTATGGTTGTTTTGCCGACTCCCCCCATTCCCTGAACACCGATTTTTCTAACTGCATCATCCATCAAGAAATTCAAAATTTTCTCCTTGTTCCTTACACTTGTGGTTTCAGCCAAAGATTCTGCTGTTGGTATGGCGTGTCCACAAGTTGGATTATCAATCAGCAAACCATTAGAAAATCCACCATTTTCATGCAGTTTTTCCACCTCTTTAATCGTTTCCACTACACGCTTTCCCAACTCTGCACGTTTTAAGGCATTATGCCATCGTCGTACTTCTTGCTCTTGTCTTTCTAAAGTTCGGACATGACATGTTATCCTTCGCACATCTTCTTGCCAAAGTCTAACTTCTTCCCTTCGTCTTTTCCTTGACCGCTGCTGTGCATAATTCACTTGTTCATTTATGTCATTCTCTAGGCCGTTCAATTGCTGTGTCTTCCTTTTGAGAGTTTCCATGTTAGTATCAAGGTTATTGTGATATCCAACCCATGGTCCAGTTAAATCACACAAATTCTTCCCAATTTCAATGGTTAAACCAATCTTTTCCAAGGACCAGTCCATTCCTGCAAATACGGAAGACGATTATAGTTAACAAGAAAAATCCTAAAGAAAACTTCAATATTGATTCTAATGGCTGTCAGAAAGCAATTTGAAATTTGATTTGCAAAAGCAAGAAAAAGAAAAACATGCTAATTTATGCCAACTGACTTCATATTCACCTCCAAATAAAAGAAAGTTTTTGAATTACTGACAAAATAGTGATTGTGCTAAATAGATAGCTAGTAACAATGAACCACCATTTATGGTGTTCGAAAATTTCTGTTATGACATTCATTGTAAATTTTAGGTAGGTGGATATTTGAAACACGAGAAGAAGATCTATGCTAGAGTTTATCTGCCCAAGCTCGGCCCAAGTTAGGTCTGAAATTGTCCGAGTTGCACATAAATTTGAAGTCTTTTTTTTTTTTTAAGTGCAGTTAAGCTAATTAATTTATAAAAATTCAAATTTGTTTACAATTTTTTTTATAAAATTATTAATAACATCAAAACAAATAATTTATATATTATGATAGATAAAAAATTGAAAAACTGATGTGATTTATAACAAATAGAGGTGCTAAACAACACGTCATGAATTTTTTATTTTATTTTATTTTTACCGTACACATAAATTCATACAATAAAACTACATGTATTTTTTATGCATATATGTTGTGTATATTTTGGTATTGAAACTTTTTGGAATTTTTTTTTTTTTAAATTCGGTTAAATTTGTCAATGGAAAGAAATGAACACATTAGGCCTTGTTTCCCGTTGAAAATGCAACTTTTAACCATGCTCATCCGTATGCTATAAGTAACCCTTGTTAACAAGAATTTGGGGTTGCTACCCTACCACGCTTAAAAGTGAAGCCTTTTTGGCCCTCTAAAACCTTTAAACTATAGCATTTTGATTTATAAACATACCCGACGTTTTGAAATTGGTATGTTAATATTTAGAGGTGTTTTGGGAAGTTGGTAAAAAGCTGACTTGACTTTTTACCAAGCTTTTTGACTTTTTTGGAAGTGATTTGGAAAGTTGGTAAAAAGCTGACTTTTTTTATTTTTGGTTTAATATTTTTTAAAAGTGTCACATCACTCCAAAATGACCAAAATATCCGTACTTTTTGATTTTTGAATTAATTAATTAAAATGTTCCAGAGGGTAGTTTGGTAAATTTGGGTGTTGCTTTTTTGGGTCTTCCCAAATGGGATTTTCAGCGTTTTGGGATGGTTTGGCGTTTTTTAGCTGCACACAAAACGTAGCTTTTTGTGTGTGTTGCCAAAACGGCACTTAATCTACAAAATACACTATTATTAAATATTAGGAGAAAGACATTTTACTCCCTAAATTATTATCTCGTATCACTTTACCTTCTTAAACTAAAAATTGTAATATTTAACCCTTTTATCTATTAATTTATTTTTTTTTTTCAATTTAAACCCTAGTGACAAAAATAGCCTTTTAACTATAGGAGTAAATTACACTTTACCCCCTTGAACTATCACTCAATAGCACTCTACCCTCTCAACTAAAAAAATGTTTGATTTTTAATTTGAAATAATATTTTTAAGGTTTGTTTTATTTTATTTGCCTTACTCTATTCCTTCCACTACAACAAAAAGCGCTTTTGGCGACTAAAACTTCAATTTTCGTCGCTAAAACTACAAGAAATGGCGACTAAAATGGAATTAGTCGCCAAAATTGATAACTTTTCCCGACTAAAACAGTTTAGTCGGCAAATGTAAGTGTTTTAGCGACTAAAAGGCAGTTTAGTCGCCGAATGTAGGCTTTTTAGCGACTAAAGGTTGTTTAGTAGCCAAAACTCACAGTTTTTGGCGACTAAAATGATTTAGTAGCCAAATGTGACGGATTTGGCGACTAAATCTGAATTTCATCGCCGATTACAGGTGTTTTGCCGACTAAAAACTGTTTCGTCGCCCAAAGATCAAGAATTGGCGACTAAAATTTAGTTTCGTCACCCAAAGTAGAGGTTTTGGCGACTAAAATTTAGTTTAGTCGCCAAAAGTGCTATCCTTAGGCGGAATTGAATTCTTTTAGCGACAGAAAACAAATTAGTAGCCAAAAAAATGAAGAATTGGCGACTAAAATTCAGATTTAGTCGCCGAAAGTACTATCATATTGTTTTTAGTAACTAATTTATTTTTTACATAAATAATATTAAATAAAAATAATTATTTTTATATATATAATTTTCTATTAATACCAGTAAAAATAGTATATAAATAATATATGTTGCAATAATAATCATGTGATATGGTAGTGGCGTAGTGGGGGACGAAGTGTTGGTACAGGTTCAGCGTGTTGGGACTGGGACTGGGACGTTGCGGGTTCGATACTTGGGAGCAGAGGCAATTCTTTTTTTCTTTTTTTTTGAAAAATGGTTTTGGCGACTAAACAGTTTAGTCGCCGAAAGGTATGCGTTTTGGCAACGAAAAGTTTAGTCGCGGAAAGGTGTAAATAATAAAAAAAAATACTATTGGCGACTAAAAGTTTAGTCGCTAAATGTAAAGTTTCCAAAAATGGAATTGCATTTGGCGACAAATTGTTTCGTCGCTGAAGACATATATATTGGCGACTAACAGTTTTTTAGTCGCCAAAGGCATCCGCGACCATATATTGGCGACAAGACGGGCGACTAAAATTTTTAGTCGGGAAAAGTGAAATTTCAACATTTGGCGACTAAAATTTAGTCGCCAAAGGTGTTTTTTTTGTAGTGTTCCTAACGTCAGGAATAGCGGGATGAGAACTCAGAGCTACAAGAATTGACTACAGAGCAATCTATATTCTCAAGCTGTCCTTAGTTAGTTTTCAGGTAGTTAAGGAGAGTTATTTGTTTTGTAGTAAATTTTTTTTCATATTTTAGTCAAGATAAATAAATAAATTTTTAAATGCACCTAAAAGTTAAATATTTGTGAATAAATTTTTAAAAAAAAATACTAAAGATGGAAAAAAAAAACATAAAACAAAAAACTAGTATATTTTTGAATTTTTTGTCTTTACTAAACTTTTTTAAAAATTTCTTCATAAATATTTTCACTCCATTTGGTTTGGTTTTCAAATTTTTAGTTTTTTTTTTTCTTCTCAAGAACTAAAAATTAATTTAGTAATAAAATGAAAAAAATAAAAAGATCCATATTGAAAGTAATATTGGGTGATAGGTTGGGGGGTTAAAGTGATATTGAGTGATAATTCATAGGGATAAGGTGTAATTTATCCTATCGATGAAAGGGTATTTAGTTATAAAAGTTGACATTGAAAAAAATTAGTAGACGAGGGGCTGGTTGTTAAAATTTTTAGTTGGTAAAGTGAGCCATGACAATAGTTGAAGGGGAAAGTGTAATTAACCCTAAATATTAAGGAAGATTCCAACAGATGATTGGTCATCTCATTTAGATATCATTAAGGCGGTGCTTGGGAAGGAGGTGTGTTGGTTTTTTTTTGTTTTTTTTTTTTCACTAAAAGACAAATTTGTTATAAAATCAAAAAAATAAATTCAAACAAATTATCACATCAAATCTCATAATCATTTCACTTTTTCTCTCACAAACATCACATCCAATCACAAAAAAACCTAAGGTGCTGTTTGGAAAGTGAAACTCAGGCTCAATGAGTCACTAAATGACAAAAGATGCTTATTTAGCCACTAAATGACAAAAGCTTCACAGCTGCTTGGCAAGTTCCAACGCTAAGCTAAATTTACAAAACTACCCCTCATGAAAGAGGGGCATGCGGCCAGTGGCGTAGCTAGAAAATTCCTGGAGAGGGGGCACAAATTAATGATAACATCAGTGTGTTTGGTTTGAGTTTTTTAAATTAAGTTTTTTGAAAATTGAGTTTTTTTATTTTCGTGTTTTTTTTTTTTTTGTTTTTAGTAAATTTAAATATTTTTTTTTTACTTTTTTAGATGCACTTTACTTAGATATATTTAAAAAGTAAAAAATTTGTGAAAAAATATTTTTAAAATTAATAAATACATAAAAATACAAATAATGTATAGAATTTTCGTTTTTTTTTTTTTGTATTTTTGGTATTTAGTGAGTTTTTAAAAGGTTTTTTTCACAAATTTTTTATTTTTTAGGTATATTTATGTTAGGTATGTCTAAAAATTAAAAACATTACTTAAAATATTAAAAAAATTCAGTAAAAATAAAAAAAAAACATAAAACAAGAAAGTAGAATTTTCTGAAAAGTGTTTTTGGAAAACTCTAACCAAACAATTATTTTTTATTTTTTTAATAAACAATAATGAGATATTACTAAACTTAAATATTAAGAGTCCATTTGGATAAATGTGAATTTTAAATTAAAGGATTTGAGAATAAATTTTATATAAATATTAGGGTGTAACTATTTACAGGTAGATTGGAAAATTAAAAAAGAAGATAAGTTGAGATAGAAATAATATATTTTAATAGAGAAATTCTATAAAGCACACCATAAAAAAAAGTATCAATCATATGTCACAATTATGATCTTTGTGGTCTTTAGTTATGACACATTATAGTGTTAGATATAATTTAGTTATAACTTATTGTGGTTGTTATTTTGGTTATGACTATATATCAAGTAATAATTAGTTATGACTCATTTTGATATTAGTTATAACTTGTTGTAATTTTTTATTTTTATTTTTATAATTGAAGATGTGTTGCTTGATTATAATTTATATAGTGGTCATTTTAGTTATGAATGGAAAGAAACATATGGAGGACAAACTCTACATATCAAATATACCTAACAATCCAATAAATTTCATATATCTTCATTGATGTTAATTATGTTTGCATGTCAATAATGATAGACATCACTATTATATTAAAATTTTCATAAATAATAATATAACTTATCATAGTCTCTTTACTTTCAATTAAAATAATCATTATTGTTCTCATAATTTTAAAAATGTCATTGACATTTCACTTTATATAATATTTTTATAAATTTTTTTATTTAAAATATTTTCCTTATGTTTGAAACCCAAAAAAAAAAATTCAAAAACCCAGGGGGGGCACGTGACTCCCTGGCCATTGTGTGCCTCCGCCCCTGCATGCGGCAGCACACAAAAAATAAAAAATAAATAAATAATCCAAAAAAAAACATTTTCCTAGAAAAAACAAAGAAAGTTGAAAAAAAAAATTTAAAAACATTTCTTTTTTGTTAAAATATTTTATAAAAATAAATTCAAACTCTATTTTATAAAAATAGTTTTAAATATTTTAATTTTTTTGTTATGTATTTGGTTATGATTTGAGTGTAGAGTTGTGAAAGTAGTATGAAGTTTCAAGTTATGTGTTTGGTTATGAGTTTTAAAAATAATTTATTACTTGAGTTTTATTTTATGTGTTTGGTTACGATTTGAGTGTAGAGTTGTTTTTAAATTTAAAATATTAACATTTTAAATTATTTAAATTTTTTGAATATTTAAATTATTTAAATTTTTTTGTTAAAATAATTTTTTGAATATTTAAATTATTTAAATTTTTACGATTTAAATTTTTTGAATATTTATTTTAATTTTTACTTATTAAATTTTTTAGATTATTTACATTATTTAAATATTTAAAATAAAATTAAAAGTAAAATAAAAATTTAAATTAAAAATAAAATTAATTATTTAAAATTAAATTATTTAAAATACACAGGACAATAATAGAAATAAAAAACACATGAAAACCCTCGCCACCTAATTAAAAAAACTAAAAATAAATAAAAAACTTAAACTTAAAAAAAAAAAAACTTAAAACTAGCCGTTGCCACGTAATTTACAAATAAATAAAACACATGAAAACTCATTTATCAAATATAAAAACAAATTAATGTATACAAATAAAAAAAATTACAGAAACGTAAATTAAAAAAAAAACGACAAAAATACGCCTCCTCCAAAAAAAAAAGAAAAAAAAATCAAAAAAACAGAAATTAGCATTTGCCACGTAATTTACAAATAACTAAAAAAAATTAATGTGTACAAATAAAAAAATGACAAAAACGTAAATTAAAAAAAATAAGGACAAAAATACGCCTCATTCAAAAACATTTTTAAAAAAAACATAAAAACTTAAATTTACCATTCGCCACGTAATTTACAAATAAATATAACACATGAAAACTCATTTTTGAAAATAAAATTAAAAAATTAAAATACACAGGACAATAAAATAAAACTAAAAATTAAAATTATTAGCATTATTATTATTTTAAAATTAAAATTAAAATTAAAATTATTATTATTATTATTTTAAAATTATAAATTAAAATTAAAATTGCTATTATTATTATTATTACTTTTAAAAAAAAATTAAAATTAAAATAAAAAACACATGAAAAAACCATTTGCAAAAAAATAAATAATTAATTAATTAAAATATACCGGATAATAAAATAAAACCTCACTTTTTACCATTTTACAGAAAATGAAAAAAAAATTAAAATTAAAATGAAAATCAAAATAAAAAACCCCTTGAAAAACCATTTCCGAAAAAAAAAAAAAAATTCGGTCCAATCATGGCTAATCTGACGTGGAGGACAAAAGAGGCAATGAGTTGACATGATGAAATAGTAGAAGGGTAGTTTTGTAATTTAACATGAAGCCACCTCACCAAAAAGTCAGAAAGTCAAAAAAGTCAAAAAGCCCTACCCAAACCAAGCTTTTGAGCTCAGGCTCAAATAGCCAAAAAAAGTCAAAAAGCTAAAAAGCCAACCCACTTCCCAAGCGAAAGCTAACTATCTTCCCAAACACAAAAAACAATTTCTCCTATAATATCCTACAACTAAAAAAACCTACAAAAAAAAAAACTCACTTTCCAAACACCCACTAAGTCTAGAATATGAGTTTATAAAATGAATTTATATATTATTTTTCATTAAGAAATTGAATAATTATTAAAATATTACTCAGTCAATTAGCTTAATAAAAAATTATAGAAGACTAGTCTTAATTAAGGGGAAATAATATTTTGCATGGCACACAAACTTCGTATTATTTTAATTTGACCCCTAAATTTTCTTAAATGTGATCAATTTCCCCACCATTGCTTTCGTCTACAATCGAACAGAGCTTACTAATGTGTCACCAAACTTCATTTTACCTCCTAAACTATCAATTAGCGCCTCAAATATTAAAAACATATATATTTAATAAATCACCTTATTTGATTCCAATTTTCTGAATTCAATTTTCTAAAAAATGAGTTTTTATTTTCTATAATTTTTTCCACTGAATTTTTTTAATATTTTTTAAATTTTTAGATACACTTAATATAAATACAATTTAAAAATATAATATTTGTGAAAAAAAATTAAAAAATTCACAAAATACCAAAAAATAAAAAAAATTTACAAAAATTCAATACATTTTTGTATTCCTATGTATTTATTGATTTTTTAAACATTTTTTTATAAATATTTTGCTTTTTATGTATATATAGGTTAGGCGCATCTAAAAAGTTAAAAAAAAAAGGGCTTCAAATATTAAAAAAATACTAAAAATAAAAAAAATATGAAAAAAAACTTAATTTTTAGAAAATTGAATTCAGAAAATTAGAACCAAATAATTTTTCATCTCGAAAATGAAAAAATTAAACTTTGAATAAAAAAAAATTTGAGTACTAGTCATGTTGAGTATTTTTTAGATAGAAATTGAATTGAAATTTTTTTTTTTTACCCACTCAATTTTGAAATTACTATTAGTAGATCAATTTTATTGAAATTAATTTGGGAGAATAAACTAGTTACAATTTTGCGTCGCCACACATAGAGTAGCCAAGAAATTTCCGGCTCAATTAATTTCTTCAGGATCGACTTGAGATAATTTGATACTTAAACAGATAATTCTAAATGAGAACTTTTATATTTTTTTATTATTTTGTTTGCAAAGTATATTATTTAAATTTAAAATTTTTCATTATTGAGATAAAAATTATTTATTAAATATTTAAATTTATTTTTTTATATTTGGGAGGCTAATTGATTTTTAAGGTACAATTTGGAGTGTAAAATGAAATTCCAAATGAAATTTGATGATACATCAGTAAATTCCGTTTGATTGTAGACGAAAACAAACAGTAGGAGGTAAATTAATCAAATTTTAAAAAGTGAGGAGTCAAATTAAAATAATACAAAGTCTGGGTGCCAAATTAATTTTTGCGTAATAGTTTTGGGGCAAAATGATATTTCCTCCTTAATTAAACATATTATTCAACCACCAAGGAGCCGTCCTAGTTGGTAAGGGAGTCTGCTACTCTCCTTACTTACTAGTGTTCAAATCCCCTACTACTCAAATGGAAGTCCGACTGTTTAGCTAGTTCCGCTAGCTTCCCCCATTTGGTTCCAACGGTAATAAGCATTTTACCTATCTAAACGTTACTAAAAACTATACATTTTTATTTTGCCTATCAACTGTTTCATGTTTCTACTCCAACTATGCTCTTTATTTTAATTATTCATCCAAATACTATTAATTTTATAGAATGCCACATCACTAACAAAGAAGAAGAGAAATGATCATAATGATTAAATATATTTTGCCTAGCCTTGAAGGCTAACCACATGTAGCTAGTGAATGTGAGTTGAGATAAAATACCTAATCATATGCCTAGTGCATTGGAGTTGAAAAAAGTGAGTTATACTAGGCATTTTGACTAACAAGTATTATATGCCTAATAGGTTGGAGATGCTCAAGGGTTGGCTTGTAAGCCCAGAAAGCTGTATAAGTAATTCAATTAAAAACATAAGATAATTGGCTATCCATAAAACAACAAAAAGAAGCCGTGCAATTGATGGTTGAAGAAGGCTTGAAATAATTTCTTTCTTATTTTGATTGTGGATGGTGTGAGAGAAATGATTTTGATATTTTAAGGAGAGAGGGCTTAGAATCATGATCTACAATGTACTGCTATAGCGCAAAGTGTTAAAGAGCAAGAACTGAAAAACTAAACCGTTGCTAGAAGAGCACACAACTGAGTTAAAACTAATTCAAAACAAAGATCAGTACTTTAGCATATGTTTTAATTCATGAACAAACACATATACCTTTCTTTCCAAGCCAATGAATTTATAGAGAAAATTCCGCAACTTTTTTTTTATACAATGAAACTAAATTTTTATGTCCATGAATGCATTTAGAAAAATCAGGACATTTGATCTAGTAATTGTGTAATAACCTTTGTAGTGTGAGATTATGGAGTCAACTCCTACGAAGAGAAATTTGACATCATTTGTGGTGATTTATTCGCTCCCATTATGAGGGTTGTATATAACTAGACTGTTGGGCTTGAACTTGATGGACAATTGGTTATTGGTTGTTTAGGCTTTGTTGACTTTTGAACTATTGTGGTATAGTGGTGTGTTTAATGATGTAAATATTTTTTTTTTATATTTGTAATTACTTTCCTATCGATTGACAAAAAAAAAAATCCGTTCAAAAAATAAAAAAACTGAATCAAGGAAACAATAGCTAAGGATGCATAAAAAACGAGATTGTTCAAATCTACATTGGATTGTTGGAGGAATTTATAGCATTGCATCATAGAAACGGATTGAGAATTATAAGATTCTACCAAAAAAAAATAATTATATATATATATTAGTTTAAATGAACATTACTTAAAATGTAATTATACTTTAAAAAGAGAGAGAAGATATTGTGAAAAATATAATATTTTATGAAAAATGTAAATATAACATTATACTAGAAAACTCAATAATAAAAGTTCTACAATTCATAAAAAAAAAGGAAGATGAACTTTTCACTACATTAATGTCCGTCGTGGCATGGATATGAGTCATGAACTATTACAATTTATAGCGGATAAAGTGGTCTTGCACAAAGAAATGGGAGAAAGCAAAAAAAGAGAGTGTGAGGGAGGTTGGAGGCCGGTGCTAAGCAAACATGGTGGACAAGGCAATCGTTTCAAAGAAAGAGAGGACGCTGTTCACACATTATTCGTGGATGATCTTCCAGAATCTATGGGTCCAAAAAGTCTGTACGTACTATTTTCTAACTTTGGGGTTGTGCGAGATGTGTTCATCCCAAACAAGAGACGGAAGCTGACACGATCCAGATTTGGTTTCGTACGTTATGACTGCTCAGTTGCAACCAAGGTGGCTTGTCAGAAAGCTCATGGACTCTGGTGTGATAACAGAGCATTAAAGGTAAAAGTTACAGATTTTGGTAGAGATACAAAAATGAACTAGAGGCCAGTAGCACAACCAGTTCGAAGGGGGAATATAGGCAGTGCTAGTGCAGTTTCTGGTATGGTACGTGGAGGAAAGTCATATGCTCAGGCCGTGTATGGCGGAGAGCCAGTAGCTAATTCCTCTTTAATCATAAAGGCCTTTGAAGAAGGTAATGGATGGTTGTATACCAGTGTGATTGTTAGACTGAAACTGATGTGTGAGGCGGAAGAGTTTAAACAAGAACTAAAGAGCAGAGGATTAGGAGATATCCAGGTGCGAAATGAAGGAGGTAGGGACATGGTCATGTCCTTTGACTCTGTGGAAGGCATGCATGAGAGTTTGAAGGCCATGGAGGATTGGATTCATGTATGGAGCGAATCGATAAAGGAATGGAAGGAGGGGATGGCTATTGAACAAGAACGGTCCGTTTGGTTATCATGTTTTGGAGTACCGTTAAATTTATGGACCAGCAACACTTTCAGCAATATAGGAAAACTGTGGGGGGAGGGGAAGTCATTGGATTGGATGATGATACTTCTAAAATGCATTCCCTGCACTGTGGGAAGGTGAGGATAGGTACAAAGTGTATGGACTCCATTAATGATACTATTCACCTGAGCTATAAGGGGAAGTTTTATCCAGTAAAAGTTTGTGAAGTGTAGACTGTTCTCGGAGGTGGTCTACAAACAGTGTAATTGTTATAAGATGCAGAGTAATGGAGAAAGCCACAGTTCTAATGGAGGTTTCACTACTCTGATGCCAGAGGCAGAGAATAATCAGGAGGAAGATGTGGCTGAGGTGGTTAGCCAGGTAGCAGGTGAGCTGGACACGGAAGGTAACATGGCAGCAAGCGGGTCTGAGGTAAGGCATGCTGAGCTTAATGATATGGTCAATCAAGACAGGTGGTTAAGCATATCTATGGTTCCAGAGACTGACCATAGCATGGGAAGGATAAATGTTGGGGACACATGCTCGGGTAGGACTGCGGAAACAGTGGAGAGTCCTAGGCAAGTTCAAAATGGAGGTAACCGAAATGTAGTGGAGGAAGTTGTAACTCCTGGTTTTATACAACAATGCTAGGTGTCATGAAAAACCTTTCATGAAAATAATCATGAAAGCTTTGTGACCCTTAGATTGCATTTAAAATACAGCACCACACACTAATCCAGGTAATCTAAAGATCATAAATTTTTCATGATCATATTCATGAAAAAAATTTCATGATCCCTAACTTTTCCCGGTTTTATAAGGAGCATCAGTGGGTCTAAGGTTGATAGAGCTGGGCTCAATATTGAAATCTGCCTAGATAAGGCCCAAGCCTTGAAGGGGAGTAATAAGGGGGCCCAAAATGTGTCTGCTAGTAATAAGTTAGTGGTGCAGCCCACAAAGGGAGATTTGGGACTAGCCATGACTGGTAAGGAAGCCCAGGTCGGTGATGAAATTAGGGGCAACAGTGGGGTTTCAAGTCAATTTGCCCCACAAGCTCGGAGAAGAAAAGCTACCAAGGAGAAAGCTAAAGGAGTTGTTCGACCCCTTGGTAAGCGAAAAGGTCTTCTTCATTGTGGTGCAGGATCTTCTTTGAACTTGAGGAAAGGAGCTATATTTAGATTAGCTGTTGCAGCAATCTCACTGTCAATGGCAAGCAAATCAGGGTCGGAGCAACTGTTGCTTAATGAGGCTGAAGCTACACTTCAAATTGGTCAGGCTCTGGGGCTCAATTGTGATGGGAATGAGGAGGTAGTGTTAAACAAACTAATAGAGCTGGAAGCAAAGGACAAGGCGAAGATGAAGATGAGGAAAGGGGGAACAGATTGAAACTGTCTCTCAAAGGTGGGTTGGTGTTATGTTATCTGTTTCCTCAATGAAGCTATTATCCTAGAATGTTAGAGGGCTAGGTAGGCCTGTAAAAAGGAGAAAAATAAAAAATCTATTTTTTAAAAAGAATGTGGAAATGGTGCTTTTACAGGAAACTAAAAAGCAATCAGTGAATGAAGAGTTTGTCAGATCAATTTGGCATGGTAAAAAGATGGATTTCATGGAAGTAGGTTCAATGGGAGTAGCTGGAGGGCTGTTATGTATTTGGAATCTAGATGTTTTTCAATTGGTGGACTGCTGTTGCACTAAGAATTTTATCATCTTGTCAGGTACCCTTTATTCTAGTTTTGAATGTGTCATTGTCAATGTTTATGGTCCAAATGATAGTGCCACTAGGAAGCGAGTGTGGGATTCTCTGGTTAGTTTGAATCTGCTATATAGAAATCCTTGGTGTTTGGGAGGAGATTTTAATGAAGTTAGGTGCATATCAAAGAGGAAGGGCTGCTCTAGGAGAGATAAGGGTATGAGAGAGTTTAATGAGCTTATTGACAATCTGGAAGTGTGTGACATTCCAATGTTGGGAAGGAAATTTACCTAAGGTGATTCGCAGGCTAATGAGAAGTGGAGTAGGATTGATCGATTTTTGCTCAGTCCTGAATGGATGAATAAGTTCAATTTTAAATTATGGGGGTTACCAAGAAGGGTGTCTGATCATTGTCCTATTTTGCTCATGGAAGATGAGTAGGATTGGGGTCCAAAACTATTTAAATTCAAAAATGCTTGGACCCTCCATCCTAGCTTCTTAGCTCTGGTAGAAAAAGTTTGGAAGGAGACTATTGTGGAGGGTTGGAGTGGGTTCAAATGTTTAAGAAAACTCAAAGCGCTTAAATTGTCATTGAAAAAATGAAATGTTAAGGTGTTTGGTAATGTGGATTCTAAGCTTAAACTGCTCGAGGAGGAATTACATTTTTTGGATTTGAAAGCAAAAGAAAGTTCCCTATCTGAATCAGAGCTAACACGAAGAAGGGATGCAAAATGGGAAGCTTGGAAATTGAGTAGAATGGTGGAGTGGCTATGGGTGCAAAAGTCCAGAGTGAATTAGACATTAAAAGGCGACAGAAATACAAAATTTTTTCATGTTATGGCTACTTCTCGTAATAACAGGAAAGCCTTATGTTCTATTAATGTGGATGGTGTTGTCTTGGAAGATCCTGAGGCTATTAGGGCTGCAGTGCTGGCTCATTTTAGGAATCTTTTTGCTGAAAGTTGGTCAAGCAGGCCAAGTTTGTCTGGCCTTTTCAAATCCATAGGGGGGGCTGATGTTAGGGAAGCATTTGAAGTTGATTTCTCAGAAGCTTAAATAGTTAGAGCCTTGAAGCAGTGCGAAGGGAACAAAGCACCTGGTCGGGATGGTTTTAACTTGATGTTTTTTAAGAAATGTTGGCCGATTATTAAGGGGGATGTGATTTATTTCATGGAAGATTTTCACAAAAACTCTAAGTTGGTTCATGGGATTAATAGTTCTTTTGTTGCCTTGATTCCAAAATCTGATAATCCTTCTTGCCTCAATGATTATCGGCCTACTAGCCTTCTAAGCTCTTTGTATAAAATTCTTGCAAAGGTCTTGTCTAATAGGATTAAGATTGTAATGCCAAAAATCATTAGTGATTCTCAATCAGCCTTCATTGGGGGTAGAAGTATTTTGGATGGTGTGCTAATTGCAAATGAGATAGTTGACGGTTGGAAGAAGAAGCATAGGAAAGGCTTTGTTTTAAAACTTGACTTCGAAAAAGCCTATGACTCAATTAATTGGGAGTTCCTTTTCTCTATGCTTGCAAATTTTGGGTTTGGCGACAAATCGATAAGTTGGATGAGAGAATGTGTTCATTCTGCCAAAGTGTCTGTATTAGTCAATGGATCACCAACATCTGAGTTCATTCCTCAACGAGGTCTTAGACAAGGGTATCCATTATCCCCATTTCTCTTCAATGTTGTAGCTGAAGGTCTGAATATTCTTTTGGGTAGAGCTCTGCAGCAGGGATTGATTAGAAGGGTTGTGGTTGGCTCAAATGATCTTGTGATTACCCATCTTCAATTTGCAGATGATACAATTCTATTTTGTGAGGTAGATTGGGAAGAGATTGGGAATGTAAAAAGGATTCTGAGGTGTTTTGAACTGCTTTCAGGGCTGAAAATAAATTACCATAAGGGTCTGGGGTGTGGGATTGGCATTACTGAGGACCTCACTAAAGGTTTTGCTGAAAAATTGAACTGCCTTCATCAAAACCTGCCTTTAAAATACTTAGAGATGCCATTGGAGGATTGTCCAAGGAGAAGAAGATTCTGGCAATCTGTGATTGATAAGTGTAAACAAAAACAAGCCTCTTGGAAGAAGATATTCCTATCATTCGCAGGTAGATTAACTCTGATAAAGTCAGTGTTGTCTAGTTTACCAATCTATTACTTATCTTTATTTAAGATGCCGGAAGGGGTTGCAAAAGAAATTGATAGAGTTCAGTCTAGATTCTTATGGGGAGGTGATGAGTTTAGAAGAAAGATTCATTTAGTAAAGTGGGAGGAGATCTCTAAAAGTAAAAACCAAGGGGGTTTAGGAGTTAAAAGGATCAAGCTTATCAATGATTATCTTATCTTAAAATGGTGGTGGAGGTTTGGGGCTGAAGATAAAACCCTATGGAAGCTGGTCATATGCAGCAAGTATTATGAGGATGGGTGGGGATGGTGGCTTGCTCCTGTGGAGAATCTCAGGTGCTCTCTGATCTGGAAAGATATTTTGGGGATTGTTTCGGGTAGGACTGATTTGGTGGAATTTTTTAAAAATAACATAGCCCTTGCAATTTGAGATGGGAAGAGAATGCTTTTCTGAAAGGATAATTGGGCTGGAAATGTATGTTTGAAAGATGTATTCCCTAGATTATATTCTCTATCAGTGGGAAAGGATGAATCTGTGGGCTTGGTGTATAGTAGAAGAACTGGTGCTAGGGAGTGGAATCTGAATTTTAGGAGGTCTCTATTTCAATGGGAGGTGGAGGAGTTAAAGAGAATGTCTACAATGTTACTTAATGCTTCGGCTCTTAAGGAAGGTAGAAGGGATATTTTGAGTTGGAGTGCAGATACCTCAGGGTCATTCTCCGTAGCATCAGCTTATAGATAGAGTCAATTGCGTCTTGGAGCTATTAGCAAGACTATTGCATTCATTTGGAAGAATGTATCTCCTCCCAGGGTTCAGTTTTTTGGTTGGTTAGCATGGAAAATGAGAGTTAAGTCCTCTAGTTATCTGCATAAAATAGGTGTTCTAAATGCTGGATCTTCTGTTAATTGTACTTTTTGTAATGGGGAGGTGGAAAGTGGTCTCCATGTGTTGTTGCTTTGCCCAACACCTGGGTCTGTGAGCAGCTTACTCAATTGGTGGCCTGGTTGGAAAGTATCAAAGCAGCTGAAATTAATCTGGAATGTTGTTCCTCTGGTAGTGCTCTGGTCCATTTGGAAGCAGAGGAATGACTGTCTTTTTAATAGTGCTCAGGCTGATGTTGAAAGTTTGTGTGATTCCATTAAGGTGAGGATTGCATTATGGACCAAATCTTCTTTCCCAGCTGTAGTTTACTCAGTTAATGACATTGTGCATCATCTTCAATGGGTTATAGTCTGCCTTGGCTAAGGTTACTGTCTAGCTAATTTATGTGGTATTGTGGATCTAGAGCCTGGGCTGGCTTGTCTTGTGTTGCACTGATGTTTTGTTCTAGGCTGTTCTGTTTTCTTTCTAATTTGTCCCTGTGTTGTATGATTTGTGTTATTGTGGTCTGGTGTGAGATCCGTGTTATTGTGGTCTGTTCTGGGCTGGTTTACAAGGCAACAGTTCAGGTGCTGGTTTGTAAGGTAGAAGACTGCTAATTGTGGTTAAGGCTGCTATTTCTGCTGGAATACAAGGCTCCAGTTTAAGTGTGCATTAGCATCAGGCTGCAGAGTTCTAAGTTTTAGGTGCTACTAGTCTGCTAGTAGCAGATTTACTGTGGTTCAGTTCTGGGCTGGTTTTCAAGGCACCAGTTCAGGTGCTGGTTTGTAAAGTAGAAGACTGCTATTGTCGATAAGGCTGCTATTTCTGTTGGAATACAAGGCACTAGTTTGAGTTTCTGTTGGTCCAAGGCACCAGTTCTGTTTTCCTTAGTTGTTTACTATTGCTGATGAGCAATTCTTTGCTCTAGGTTAGACATTGTTTGAGGTGAAGGGTGCATAAGTTTGGTATTGCTGTGGCCTTTTGCTACTGTGCGTAGTCTTATTACTACTGGTGCTCAATAGTGTACTGTTGTTTTGCTACTAATTGAGTATTGTTTCAGAGCTGCTATTGCTTTGGGGTGATAGATTGTTGCAGTGCTATTTACTGATGGAATCTCAATGCAATAGAGTTCCTTGGTGCTTAGTGGTGTTCCTTGGTGCTGTTGAGTGCAATGTTGTAGTGATGGTTTGCTATGCTGCTGTCTGCTCTGTTGGTCTTTCGTAGTGGTTGGTCCGCTCAGCTTTGTTGGTCTGCTCAGCTCTGTTTAGTGGTTGTGCTGATGTCTGAGTCTAATATTAGTTTTGCTTGCTATCAGTATCCAGTGGCTGCTTTGTTGCTCAGTTAATGTATTCTGCTGTCTACTGCTGTATTGGTGGAAAGCTTTACTCAATTGCTAGGCAATAGTCTGTTGGTTTTTGTTGGTGTTTGGTTTGTTTTGTTTTCTCATTGGTTTCTCACCAACTCTTGAGGTGCTAGCAAATGATAGGATTGGCTTTTTGGTGCCAACCTAGTTGGGATGATTTAACTCATTATGATACTTTTGCACCTCCCTTTTCTTTATTGATGTATTTTATTTATACTGTGTACTTGATTCTTACATCAATAAAGCTTTTCTTTGTTGATAAAAAAAAAATGGATATGAGTCATGAACTATGAAATATGGATACTTCGAAAAGGAAGATATATCTATATCATATTTTTATAAGAGTTACTTATTAAAAGTATTAGATACGTCTTAGTTTTTTCATTAATTTTGACATATCGGATACTTTTTTTAAAGTATCGGATACTCCAAATCATGTATTATTATTTTATAAAATTAGAATTGTAACATTATAATATACCTTAATTGTGTAGATAAATACAATAATATTTTTCCAATAATTTGCTTAGTTCTTCGATAAAATAACATAGTGAGTTAAAAATAATAAAATTTATCAAATTGACATATCCTTATTGTATAAAAATTAAAAAGTGAATATAATAATAAGTAGAACTAAATATCAATAATAAATAAGTAAACTTACATACAACATTTTTGACTAGGGTAAAAGATAAAAACATATGGACAAATTCACGTGGATTGTTCTACTATTGTGATATAAACATATTGGCCTTGATATTGAAGCAAAATATTTGTAAAAACCTATTGAATTTTAGAAATAAATTAGCTAATGACTTAAATTAATTCCTAATTTTTAAATATTAGTATTTTGTATTATAAAATTAAAGTGTAGTTTTTTAATATTCTTGAGCTTGTGTAACTCATTACCAATAATTTAAAAAATAATTGTTTTCAAACGTATCCTAACCGTACTTATATCCTACTTTTATAAGTTTTTTTTTTTTTTTTTTTTCTATATTCCATATCCATATCCATCTCCGTACCATATCCCTCCTTTCTATATGACGAAAATAGGCTCTTCAAAATTTAAGATAAAATTATCTTATATCTCATTCCCTCCAAACTCCTGCGTGCTAAGACTAAGATTTTTTTATTTTTTATTTTTCATTTGACTAGTTAGTTTTCTTATATTACTTCAATATTTAAATGTGTGTTCTTAGTTTGTTTATTTAGTCTATTTGATCCAACATCTGACTTTATTTATTTATTTATTTGGACTACAAAAAATTGATGTTTCGTAATAAAAATAAAATTTACAATAAATTAGCTTATCTATTACAAAGCAAGGATTAAAAATTAGATCGGTGGATTGGATCTGGATTGAGATTTCACGATATTATGAGATTTAACTATGATGATCGAAAATATACAAATATAAAATTTATAATAAATTAGCTCATATAATACAAAACAAGGATTAAAAATTGGATTGATAGGATCGATCTAGATTGGGATTTCCCAATCTTATGAGATCCAACTATCAAGATCGAAAGTATACAAATATAAAATTTACAATAAATTAGCTCTTATAATACAAAACAGGGATTAAAAATTGGATCCGTAGGATTGGATTTGGATCAGGATCGAAAGAATTTACTTGTAAGGAATTTTTTACAAGATCTAGGTTGATTGTGCCCAAATGGATTATAAAATCGTAAGATTGTAAGATCCGAATTGGGAAGCATGGATAAAGGAGGGGGAAAAAACATAAGAATAAGCGGAAAACGCATAAGAGTAAATATGCATACTACGAAGAAACCAAGATGCCTAACACTTTTATATTTAACAAGATCCAGGTGATACATACATTTAACACTTTACCTTTCAAACCAGAGAGAAACCAAGATGCTTTGCGAAAAGAATCTGAAAGAAAAGAGAAAAATAAAAGCAAAGAGTAATGATAGACATGGTTAAATTCTTAAAAATCATCACCTAAATTAAGCTCTTATAAACTTCAAGCACAGCATAGACCAGGAAAAAAAATTTGAAATCATACAGACAAGATCTCGCACAATGACAATTGTAAAGTGATAAAATAAAAACTAGAGTTTTCATACCTTATTGTCTGTAACTTCTGAGGGGTTTGAAAATATGAGAAGGAGAGTGATGGGATAATGTAAATAGCAAGGTTACTGTGATGTGAGGAAGGAGCTGGGAAGGATCTGTGATGACTTTTCTTGATTATTTTAATAAATTAGGAAGTCCGCTAGTTTTTGATTATTTTAATAAATTAAAATAGTTGTGCTCTGAATGAATGTTAGATTTTTTTGTAATTTGATATAATATTTGTGAAAAAAAATAAGTGATATAATTATATATTTGATGTGATATTTTATCTTATTAATTATTTTAATATATATATATATATATTTGTTTTAGCCGAAAAAACCAAAAGAAATCATTGCCAAACACCCCATAAGGGTTGCTAGCCTCTGCAAGACCTCTTTGCTCCACTATGGCAGCCTACATGTTGCAGCAAAACAGAATTTATAAATTATTTGTACTTTGAATCAATAATTATAATTATTGGTTCTATTTGTTGATTACCATCATTATTTGAAAAGAATAAATTACCTGATTATAAAATAGATTTTTTGCTTCTTATTTAGATTTTTATTTATTTAAATTTAAAAACTGTACAGATTTAATTTTTTGGATCTTTAATAATCAGCAATTATCTGATAGTAAAACACAATGAAAAATAATATTTAAATCGAATATAAAATTTGAGGGAGGAATGAAGAATGTTGCTTGAGATGTTTTCAACAAAAGGAAAAGAAAATAGAGGTTGGTAAAGTTTTAGAATTATGATTTGAGAATAGAGTTGTATTTTGAGTTTGTGAGTTTTGGAATTATAATTTAAAAAGAGAAAATTTGTTTGGTTATGAATTTTGAAAAGAATTTTAAATTTTTGATGTGATATATGAAATGAGAAAAGTTGTTTGGTTATGAGTTTTGAAAAGAGTTTTCAAAACTTAATTCAAAAACTTATGACTCCTAACCAAACATACAATTCAAAACTCTATTAAAAATTCTATTCAAAACTCATAATCAAATTCTTTTTAAAATTCAATTCAAAAAAATAATTTGTCATTTTGGTCTAAAAAAATAATTTCTATATTTAAAAAATATCAAAAATAAATATAATTTTTTTTCCCAAATAACAGGTGGCGATTGGTAATTACAAAAAAAAAAAAATATTGTTCCGACCAACCGGCCGGACATCCGAGAGGATGTCTGGGGGACGACTAAGTAGACCAAAAATTCAAAAATTGTTTGATTTACCAAACATATTTTCAAAATGTGTTTTGAAATTGATTTAGAATCATAATTTAAAAACTTAAACCAAATATAGCATTGGAATGTAGAGGTCAAGTTATAATGTGAAAGTTATACCAAAAACAGATTATTCTATGGCTACTTTTGGGAACTTGATAAAAACGTTGCGTTTGCGTTTTTATCCAAAAATCTGATTTTTCGTTTTTGTTTATTTGGCAAGAGCCAAAAAGTTGGTGGCAAAATTACATAATTACCCTTACTGTTTATATTTTGTGAGTTTGGGTTAAAAGTAATTTTTTAAGTTGGGTGAGGCTATTTTGGTCATTTTAGTGTAGTAAAAAGTAACTTTTACCAATTTTCCAAATCACTCTAAAAAATCTTGATTAAAAGTAAAAAAACTAATTTTTACCATCTTCTCAAAATAGGCCTATGTAATCTATTTTGTACTAGTTCATCACTCACCATTATTTAATTAAATTAATATGCTGGTTATAGATAAGGGAGACCATTCTGGTTGATATATATATATAATTAGGAAAATCTGTTGTACTCCAGTTCGTCTCATTTGTTTATTGAGCTCGATATCTAGCTCAAGTTGGCATGGCTGAACCTGACTTTTTAGGGGACTAAAGCGAACTTAGAAGATGGGCCTAGACTCTCATATATATTTTAAAATATATATATATTGATAAAATAATAACAATCTTCAATTTATTTTATTTTTTGACTGTACCTTCTATAAATTTGTTGCATATGATACACATAATTATTGGCATAAATCATAATTATCGAGATAAATTTTTAACATTTTTTTATTGTTAACACTATTAATTTATTTATACTTTTTCTTTACGTAGTAAATTAAATTGTAAAATTTGATAAAATTATTTGTAACTCATATATAGTCAAACAATATTCTATAAATAATTCGTGCATTTGGCAAGCAACCATTTATTATTTTTAAATACTTCATTAATTCAATTGTTTGTTTAAATCATCATTTTTAAACTATTAATATTATAATGTAGTGTTTGGTTCACTAGAATAAAATTGAATTGAATTGAATGATTATTCCTTACTCTCTTTATAAAATTACTATGAGCTCCGATTCGTAGCTCGAATTCGGAGGCTCGAATTCGGAGCAGAGGAAGAAGGGAAGAAGAAGGAAGGAGGAGGAGGAGGAGGGAGGAGGAGAAGAAGGAGGAGGAAGGAGGTGGGAGGGGAGGGGGCCATAAAAATGGCTGGAAGAGGAGTCGGGGTCGGAGGAGGCGGGGCTGCGCGGGGCTGGTTCAACGACGATCGGAGCTTCTGGTTCAACGACGATCGGCGTGCTGCGACGATCGAAGCTTCTGGTTCAACGACGATCGGCGATTCTGGTTCAACGACGAACTGCGGCCCTTCTCTCCTCTCCTCTCCTCTCTCTCTCTCGACGAGCTGCTGCCTGGTTCAACGAAGAAGAAGAAGAAAAGAAAGGAAGAAAATGAGGAGAAGGAGACCCAAAACGACGTCGTTTTGGGTTTCGAGCAAAAAATCGAGCCACAGATTCGAGCTACCAGGAATTTTTCAATTACTATTCCCTCATAATAGTAAATGATGATTTTATTTGTAATATTTTTTAGTAAATAAAATATATTATGATGGAATGATTACTCTATTCAACTTTATTTTAATAAACGAAACATAACTTAATAATGAAATAATTAACCAAACATAACTTAAGATCAATATTATTTTGGAGCCTTATTTTTTTAGACAGAATTTGGTGCCCGAGGCGGCGGCTTTGCCTGACTCACCTCAGGACCAGCCCTACAAGCTCGGCTCGATAACTAATAAAGTTCAAGATTAGCTTAGCTCGTTAATATTAGTCAAGCTAAAGTTCGGCTCGAAGCTCAATAATGAATTTTTATTATTTAAACATATAAATAATATATTTTATATATTATTTTAACATATAAGTAATACAATTATGCTATTATTTATATATTTAATATATAAATAATACATTTATTTTATAATTTAAATAAAGATAAACGAGCCGATCTTAACGAGTTGAACTCATTTGAACTCATCGATGTATTTATAATTTATTATTATATATTTTTTAATCGGGAAAATCTAATTAGTTTGCCCTAATTGTTTTGTAACTTATGTACTAAGGCCAAGTTTGAAAAGTGTAAAAAAATTCAAAAGTCAAAAACTCAAAAAATTAAAAAGTTATAACTATTCATCAAAAGTTAAAAATTACGGCTGCACAACTTTCAATCCTAATTTTTTCCTATAAACTAATTTATACAATTTTTTAATACATATTTTTCCATAAAAGTCAACAAGTTAACCCAAATATCTATATTTTTCCTCTCAACTTTTTAATCTAAAAAGACAAAAAGTACAATTATTTAAGATACCCAAACAACGCCTAAGATTTGTGAAGGAAGGTCGGTGTAATTTGATCAAAGAAAAAGTGAAAAAAGGAGAAAGGGTACCCTGTTCCGTCTCTCTCCCCTGTCATCTTCCCTATCATCGCCTTCTCCACTGACTCGAACCCATCGCCGGCACTCAAAAGCTCTCTTCGCCGACCCACAGCGGACCACCATCGCCTAATCTAACCACCCTTCTCAACAACCCACTTCACCCCCACCCACATCGTCCTCCAATATCCTCTATTAGCGATCAAAGCCACCTCGCTCTCATCCAATCACAACCAATCATCACTTCCCTCTGTGACACTAACCGCCACAAGCAGCCACCACTGCCTCTTCTATCCTTTCTCTTTCAATTTCTCCGATCAGCTCACAAGGTTAGGGTTTTCATTTTAAATTACTCTTATTATTATTATTATTTTTTCTTTTCAAATTCTTCTTATCGTGAATGCATTTGATCTTGTCATCTCTTTTCTCGGAACGAATCTGGAGAACTTTAATTATTATGAATTTGAGTCTATACTGGCTGTGAGTATAAATGTGATGCTATTGTAATTTTACATCTTAAATTTTGGATGATTTGATTATTTTGATGAATGATGAAGATGGATTGAATTTGTGATTGTTTTAGCAGTCTGTGTAGTAGTTAATTTATGTGTATTATTGGGAAATTAAAAAAAAAATGTGGCAAAACTTCTGAGTTGTGTGCTTTATATAATATAATACAATCACAACCAAGAGAATGGGGTTTTGTGCTTTATATTATATAATACAATCATATAATATAATACATTTGGTCATGGCACTATTAATTAGCATAGCCAATTATTGGAGTCGGATCAAACCATAATTTCGTGTTGGCAACCAACCAAGAGAATGGGGTTTTGTCAATTTCATTCCGTTCAATGTTACACTCACATCCCAACTTGCACTCTATTCTAACTTATTTGATTCCAGTGTGTCAAATAGGGCCAGAGTTCATGTACAAGAAAGAAAGGGAAAGAAAATAACAGCTACTTTTCATCGATTTGTTTGGTTTACTGGAAAATTTTAAATAGAAACAAGAATCCAAATTTGTGCAAGTTTGTATCAAGTGTTGAACAAAATTTGAGGAAAATATATAAGTGATTTTTGTAGCCTTTTTGTTGTATTTGACTACCTTGCTTTTCACTTTTGTGGTTCCCATCATGTGAGGGAGTGTGCTATAAGTTCAACAAAAAGACTATGAATTTATAATTTTCAAAATATGTTATTCAAAAATATAATTACTATGGTGTTGGTACTTTTCCAGTTGTAGTTTTTGATTGAAAGGTAGGGTCTAGGCACATCGTAGTCTTCAGCATACACTACAAGACTTTATGGTCTTTTGGCTTGTAGGCTAAAGATGAAGGTTTCATCGTGGTGTTACGTCTGCGCAGGTCATGCTACCTTAGGCTAGTCCTACACTTCTATTGAGAGAGAGAGAGAGATCTTGCCACTGATATTGCCTCATATAAAAATGTCTTAACAAGCTAACTAACTTACCCTTGAAAATCCGAACAATTTATGTCCATGTGCTCCCCTTTTATAAATATAAGGTAATGCCATCCCACATGACAAGTTAGAACATATGATGTCAGCTTGAGCTTTGTACTTCAACAATTTGAATTTGGGGGGCATTGAAACTTACATGTTGTATACTCATAGGTTTTATTTTTTTTTAAATAAAAGTATAGCCCGCATATTGTTTGATTGCTTCCTTTTGGCATACTTGCAGGTACACGTCGGAAGTTCAAACTTTTGGTTTGTTAATTATATAATTATTGGTTAGTTACTACTCACTAGGTAGTATTAGTCATGGTTATGGATCACTTAAATTTTAATGTGACAGATTGAAGGACATTACCTAGTGTTGGTCCTTGTTAATTCCAGATGCTTTGCTTGAATGTGAAATGTCATTATGCTAGATTGATTTTTAATAGTCCATTTCGTGGAATGGACGTTGAATAGTGCCACTTGATATTCTGTTAAATTGATTTAATTTTTCTGTAATATTCATTTGTAGGTACTACTACTAATCATTCATACCTTTGCACTCTTGATCCATAGTACTCTTCATGAAGTTGAATATTAATTGCTTTATACTTCATTCTGGTGTTATGTACATTTTTGTTTATATACTTCTTCCACCTATTTCCAAGAATGTCACAAATAAGAAAAAGAGGAACAAATATGATACAAGATTCAATCTGATTTGTGACATAGAATTGAGAACCAATATGCCATCGTAAAGCTCATATATTTTATCTCTGTAACATGTATGCATGCATTAGGATATTCTAGTTCCATTTTGCTTTTTGGGTGTCTAAGTTATATCTGGTGTTGAGTTGTTTTGGTCTTTTGCTTTCCTTGTCAAGTTTAGATGGATTTGGATACGGAAAACAGGATAGCTGCAATTCTTATGAAAGAGGCAGCAGAATTGCGGCGACAAGCTGAGAAGGAGGGTGTGCATGTTTATCTTAGGCAGCCCAACATTAGGGGTCGGCCGAATTCACGTTTCCTCACAGCGACTGTTCTTGGTGTACAACAGGGTTAGTTCTGTAGTAGTTGCGTAAATGTTTGGTGTACCTGTTTTATAATTTAAATTCAATGCTTAACAGATAATATTAAAATTTGAACAAACTTTACACACCAAAACATAGTTATTTGCATGGATAGTTGGTCCTTCTAGTCCTCACATTAATTGGGGTGTTATCAATCAGGTAAGCCTTGTCCTGCTAGTGGATCACCTCTGGTTCCATTGAAACTCTTGCTTGTGGATATTTATCTGCAATTGTAAACGGATTGATGTTGAATCCAAGTCTACAACCATTTTGGCATTCCGTGCAGCCAAGCTGGTGGATCACTTCTGGTTCACCTTTCTTTCTCTTTCTCTTTCTCTTTCGCACTCTAATTTGGTATTGCTTGTAGCCCCCTCCCCCCAAACAAAAAGAAAAGAAAAGAATTTGAAGGGGGGAAAAAAAAAAATTTGGGTTAGTTTGGTGGCCAGAAACCGTGTACCTCACTAAGAGGAGGTCATAGGTATACAACTCCCCTCTCCTCCTCCAATGTACCAATGAAAAAAAGGAAAAAAAAGGTTGCCAGCATTTGCTCTCGTTTGTGACTCATAAAGAGCACCTTAAGCATTGGAACAATGAATTTGTATTTTCTGTTAATTATAGTTTCAATGGCTTTAATGAATTTTCTAGCTTTTCATTATATTCTATAAATAACCTCATTCTAATTTTTAAGAGTGTTTATGGGATGTCTTAATATTATCAATATGCCATTAACATTTTGATGTCCATATGTTTGCTTGACTATAAAAATTTGTTGACTCCAGCAAATCGAGCTGTGGAAGTAAATGAGATGTGGCGTGTCCGCCAGAAGGAACTAGAGCTGGATGATAGGCTCAAAGGGAGAATGGGAGATGACAGTAGCAGTGGTAGGAGCCAGAGGGACAGTAGTGACTCCCAAAGGAGTACAAATAAGAGGCATTCTCGGATTGATACAAATGTTAGTGATCCATGTTCATCAAGTAAAAGAGTTATCCAAGATTCCTATGCAAGGGAAGATGAAGGTTTGAAGGATGAAGATATTGATGAATTTCTACACTCGAGGTCTCTCTCTCTCTCTCTCTCTATATATATATATATATCTGTGTGTGTGGCTTATTTTTCTTCCCAGGTACGTTATATGAAACTCACTGATGAATCACTGATGCCAGGGTAAAGCGTGTGTAGAGGTGATGTTGGTTCACGGATGGATGAAACTGGTCCTTTCCTTCCCTCTTGCCCAGATTCCAAGGGAAAGCAGTTAGCAAGCCCTGATGTGGGGGGTAATGAAAGATGGAAACATCGTGTTGTTCTTGGTCCACAAAAGCCTTCTTCACTGAGGTCTTGTGAATCTTCTGAAGAGGAGTCTCTTCATGATAAGCCGAAGAAAGCAAAGAAAATGGACTCAAGCAAGCACCACTCGAGGAAACACAAATCCAAATCGAAAGAGAAGTCAAGAGACAAGAAGAAGAAAAAGAGGGAAGAAAAAAGATTTAAGCATCACAAGTAAGGATTTATTTATTTTCTAATATTATGCAGGCTGATGCACTGTCTCTCCAAGTGGGACTTAACTTGTGTTGGTTTGGATGATAGTTAATGTCTGTACAATTGATAATTAATGTTATCAAAGGTGGTTTTTGATCATCTCTCTCTCTCTCTCTCTCTCTCTGTGTTTCAAATTTAATGTGAATACTGTTGATTGTAGACAAGTGTATTTTGTGCAGATTTAATAAGAATGGCATTTAGATCACATGCTTAACTTGGCCAAATCTCATTCTGATTAATATGAATTGATTCTCTTGTGTTTCTCACCTTTTTAGTTTCCGTGAGTTTACATACATGCATGTGTCTGATTATTGATTTATTTCCATATAATTTTTATTGTAGATCAAGCTGCAGTGATTGTTTTTAAATTATTATTTTAAAGAAAACATAATTTATATTACAAGGAACTTAACGAGTACTATAAGCAATTGGTGTCAGCCTCATTGTTGTAATGCTTAATGAGATAAAAAAAAAAAAAAAGGAAGGAGAAAAACAATCGTAAGCAATTAGACTAAATTAAGACAATATCATAAATTCATGGTTAAAATTGAGCCAATTAAAATTATAGGAACCAAAATGACACAAAGCTCAAAATATAAGGATTATTAGCGTAACTTCACCCCCCCCCCCCCCCCCCCCCCCCCAAAAAAAAAAAAAAAAAAAAAAATCCTATAAAAATGAAAACTAGTGCTCTGGTCTAGCCCATCTACATTGTTTTTAAGATTATCAGATATTTGTTGGTGCATTCATGGGAAGTGTTGTTGATATTTGCAGTATTTGCTGGATATTTGTGATAGTGAAACTGGAGGCTTGAGTGTACACTCTTGAAGTGATTTTGTTCCAGATAGCATTTTGGTGGAGTTCATGGCAATAGTTCACTGCTTGATTTATGGGGTTGCCATCACTCATTTTTTGGTTTTTAAACTGTCTTATGTCATATTGCAATTTTTTCTGTCTTCTGTTTTGTTGGTCCCTTCTGATTAATTGGCTTCAAAATCATGGGGAAATTGTTGGTTGTTGGTTGCTCCTTTATGATCACGTTGTGCGGTTCTTGGGGGCCCTACGTAATCGTGTGATTTTTGATAGCGGCTAGGGCATTGCCCAGGTTCTGTGCAAATTTCTGTACCAGTAATTTTTTTTTTGTTTTCATGAGCAACCCTATCAGTCAAAAAGTCAAATTTGTGCCCCACACAGTGTAGAAGACGAGTCATAACCCACAATAATTCCACAGGGTGGTTGAAGCTTTATATTAATATGGTCTTTGTGAGAATCAAATCTCACTATGAAATATTATTCCATATTTGTCTGCTTATTATAATAGGTATTCATGAAGAGTTTTCTCCTGAGGTTCCTTTATATTCTTAGATTAGAGTGAATGATCATGACAACTGTGGAATAAAAAAAGGGTTCAAAAGAAGGAAGGAAGGAATTTTGTCTGAAGTCTCTGCGACGACTTTGGTGTTATTTCTCTGCATATTTACGGTGAAGACAGGCTTATATAGTTTCATGTATTGATTATCTAAATTCCAGAGGTAGAGCAAACATGAACAAAAAAAAGTCAAAGATCATTGTTCTTGCTCTGTATCGATAGTTGCATAGTAGTTGTTTTTTTGTTGTTCATTTTTAGTTTGATTATTGTTGTGATTCTTGAGAGAACATAGCTCTACTAGCCTTTCCTGTGGATATATGGAATTTTTACTAGTCATATAAGAAAGAAACCTCTGTTGCTGTGTGTTTGTACTGTTTGTTCTGTAAAATTATGCCAAGGTAGTTAAATCATTTGTGTGAGACATTTAGATTTTGTTTTTTTGGGGTTATATATGGAGTGCGGAGGTGGAATATTATCGTCTTTCTTTAACACTAGACGCAGACGAGAGGAATCAGAAAGATACGAGTCATTCTTGGAAAATGGGAGCAAGGTACTGGAGGAGTTCATCACTTCATGGAATGGCCGATGTAGCATTCCTATCCGTAACTTCTCTGCTCAGGAGCTCATTAGGTCGACCAATAACTATGACCCTTGGCGTTTGGTTGATGAAGATGCTTATTATGCATTGTACGTAGGTTCTTTCGGAGAACGCCCAATTTTGGTTAAGAAGTATAGGTCGTTAGGGCTTGATAACTTTTCTGGTGGCGCTCAAGGCCGGTGCAGTCCGTGACATAGTGACTACATTGCAGATGAGCTGTCACAAGAATGTTCTGAAGCTTATAGGTTGCTGCTTGGAATCTGAATATCCCTTTCTGGTTTATGAAGATTTAGGGAGTACTGAACTTCTCTCTCACTCCTTGTTCAAAAGTGAAGGTATATCCTTATTACCCTTGAAAAGTAGTGTAAGGATTGCAAGTGAAATTGTTTATGCTTTTGTGTACCTCCACACTGCATTTTCTACCCCCATCATTCATAGGAATCTAAAATCAGATATTGTGATCATAGACCGATGTGCTATGAAGCACGGATACTCCGAAATGACCCCGTACGCGTATCGGATACGTATCGGATACGGATACACGCCCGATACGGCGGGATACGTATCAGATACGGGAAATGAAATATCCAACTTTTTTTTTTAATTTTTGAATTTCGGATACGTCTAGGATACGCGAGGATACGGTTAGGATACGGCAGGGCAAAAAAATAATTTAAAAAACTTAAAATGGGGTCAAAATATAAAATATGAAAATAAGATAAAATAAAACACAAAAAAATAAAATAAAATAATCAACCAAACTTACTTAAACCTATGTCGAACAGCAGCCGTGAAGGAGGAGGAAGAGGAGTTCGTCGTCGTCTCTCGTCTCGAACAGTAGCTCGACGATCGTCGATCAGGTTCGCGAACAGGAGTTCCACGGTCGTCGATTAGGTTCGTCCCTCTCTCTCTCGCTTTCGCTCCCTCTCTGTCTGCCTCTCACTCGACCTCACGAACTCTCTCTCTCCCCCTCTCTCTCTTGCTCGATCTGTCTGGTCTGGGTGGAGATGGACAGATCTCGATCTCATCTCCTCCCCTCTTGGTTGATCTCTCTCTCCCTCTCCTTTTTATCTATGTCGTCTCTGTTTTGCATATTTATTTTTTTTATTATTATTTTTTTTTGTCTGTATACTCTGTAAATAAAATAAAATAAATCAAATAAGATATAAAAAAAAAAAAAGTTTATATATGTATTCGGTACTATTACCTTACCTGAATCTTGATAAAAAAAATAAAATAAATAAACTTATTATAAAAAAAAAAAAAACTTTGTAAACTTATAAAGTTATAAACTTTGTAAACTTATTAATAAATCAAATAAGGTAAAAAAAAATTATTAGTAAATAAATAAATAAACTTATTAAAAATAAATTTTGTCAACTTATAAAATTATAAACTTTGTAAACTTATTAATAAATCAAATAAGATAAAAAAAACTTATCAATAAATAAATAAATAAACTTATTAATAAACTTTGTAAACTTAATCTTGGCCATCAATAAATAAATAAACTTATTGAAGTTTTATTTTATGTATGTTACATTACTGAAAATTGTTGAAGTTTTATTTTTGTGTATGCTATATTACTAAAAATTATAAAAAAAATATTTTTTATGAACGTATCCCGCCGTATCCGTATCTTATTTTTTCGAATTTTGTCGTATCGCCGTATCCGTATCGTATCGGTATCCCGTATCCGTATCCGTATCCGTGCTTCCTAGCCGATGTGGTGTTGCTAAATTGTTAGATTTCTCGATATCTATAGTGATTCCCCCAGGAGAATCACAGGTGAAAGATATGGTAATCTCATCACGCAGTCTCGTGGAACCTCAGTACCTCCAAACAGGGATTCTTACTGAGAAGACTGATGTTTATGATTTTGGTATGTTTCTTGTAGAACTTTTGACTGGACAGAGAATTGCTGATATACAACTTTACCTCCAATATGGGTGCTTTGAAGATTATGTGCACAGGGGTGGGTTGAATGAAATTGTGGATGCTAGAACTCGAGAGGGAAGTGGAGGAGGAGTTGAGCAAGAGCAACAATTGCAAGCTTTTGTATCACTTGCAATGCAATGTCTCCAAAAAGAAGGAGAAGATAGGCCAGAAATGATTGATGTTGCCAAAGAACTTAAACGAATTCAGAGGCTTGTTCTTGTTCATCCCCCATCAGCTCAAACCATAAATCCATTATAAGATGGTGACTTTTTTTTAATGAATTTTGGTATCCTTTGTATTCTTCTGTCCCTGATTACCAATTTTCAATCTTATCAATGTCCTGTAATGTAAGTAGTTCTGCATTAATCAAAGTACCAGAGTGTTTTTCTTCTGTAGCTAGGGTAAAACAAGTCTTATGAAATCAATGGGTGCAAAAACAACCAAAACAATTAACAGAACGTTTTCGAGCTCATAGGTTGCTGCTTAAGAGTTTCAATTTCCGGCTCTGGTATACGAACATGTAGGCGACGCACTCTAGTTCTCTCTAATCTTATCTGCAACAATGGTAGCCAGGATGAGGGATCATTATCGTGGAAAAATAAGCTTAGGATTGCAAATGGAATTGCTAATGATGCTGCATTTATATCTCCACACTGCTTTTCCGAAGCCTCTCATTCACACTGTGAATAGGTCATAACTTTATGCTTAGTAATCGATTTTGGACGATTTTTTTTTTTATTATAAATTTTATGTACTTTTTTGAAATCTATCCATTTAAAATTGTCTAGACAATTTGGAGCACTTACTTTCTGAAAAAATGTTGTTTCATTGTTTTGATTAATCGAAAAATCAATCTTTCAATTTATTTTTTTGAAAATTTTTTATATTCAATCAAAAATACAAATTCATAGATTTAAATTTATTAAAAATGGATTTGTCATAAATTTGTGTAACAAAAAATGCATGTCCTTATAGTCTTGAGAGTTTAGCTCCGGGAGGTATTACAAAATAAGTTTGCAAATTAGATTTATGGCCCGACTTTCCTTTTTAACTGGTAGTTTTTTAATATTTTAATTAAAATTATTTACTTTTTTAATTCACTAAGCTCAGGTATATTTAAAAAGTACAAAATTTGTAATTTTTTTTTCTAAACTTAATAAATAAAAAAATTATAAAAAATCAGAATTTTTTTTTTTTGTATTTTTTTTTTCCTTCCAAAATTTTCTTAAATTTCTTTCCAAATATTTTTATTTTTTAAATACATATAGATTAGTTATATTTAAAAAAAATTAATTAAAATATTAAAAAAAATTCACTAAAAACAAAATAAAATACATTAACAGAAAAAAAAAAAATTATGGTTAAACTCAGCGTCAAAGGCAAACCGATTGATTATAGTTTTTCCTATTGCCACTTGGGGCTTGACCCCAACCTAACCCAACCATGGAAGTTGTCCGGAGCCACATCAGTGGCTTAGTGACATTTTTTGGATGAATTTTTTAAAATGTGGTTGAAAGTTAAAAATTAATAATTTTTTTTTGACAATTTTTTTGAAGGGCAAAGCATTAATAAATCCCAAAATTCAATTTGTTTGTTATTCTTCAGTGGTTTGCCAGGCCAGCCAAGTACTTCAAAATCGTGGGGAAATTGTTGGTTGTTGGTTACTTCTTTATGATCACGTTGTGTGGTTCTTGGGGGCCTTACATAATCGTGTGACTTTTGAGTGCATCGTCTAGTTCTGTGCAATTTTCTGTACTAGTAATTTTTTTTTTTTGGTGTTTCTTTTTGTGTTTGAGAAAAGTTAGGTATTATAAAAAATTTTTTATGAAAATGATCATGAAAGAGTTATGATCATTGAATTACCTTTATTAGTGTGTGGTGTTTTATTCTAAATACAATACAAGAATTACAAAATTTTTATAATTATTTTCATGAAAAGTTTTTCATGATACCAACTATTGCTGTTTTTGTTTTCATGAGCAACCTATCAGTCAAAAAGTCAAATTTGTGCCCTACACTGTGTAGAAGATGAGTCATAACCTACAATAATTCCACAGGGTGGTTGACGCTTTATATTAAGGCAGTGGCTTGCCTCCAGTCCAGATCTGGACTGGAGGGTCCAGTCCGGCCCATTGGGCCTATTTTGGGCTCCTTTTTGCTAATCTAAACCGTTCATATTTTAGGGCTCGTTGAGTACATTATTCCTGTAAAAAATCACGTCAATCGGATAACAGATACTATGTATTCGGATCACTTTTTTATGAACCGTTAATTTCTAACCGTCCATTTTTTTCCAAACAAAAGTAATCCGAATACATAGTATCTGTTATCTGATCGACATGATTTTTTTCATGGATAATATACTCAACGAATCTTAAAATATGAACGGTTTGGATTATCGAAAAGGGGCCCAAAAATAGGCCCAATGGGCCGGACTGGACTGGACTGTCCCAAATTTGGACTGGAGACAGTCCAGACCCTTATATTAATATGGTCTTTGTGGGAATCAAATCTCACTATGAAATATAATCCCATATTTGTCTGCTTATTAGAATAGGTATTCATGAAGAGTTTTCTCCTCAGGTTCCTTTATATTCTTAGATTATAGTGAATGATCATGACTACTGTGGAATAAAAAAAGGGATCGAAAGAAGGAAGGAAGGAAGAAATTTCGTCTAAAGTCTCTGCAACGACTTTGGTGTTATTTCTCTGCATCTATACGATGAAGACAGGCTTATATAGTTTCGTGTATTGCTTATCTAAATTCCAGAAGTTGAGCAAACATAAACAAAAAAAATAGAATCAAAGATCATCCGTCTTGCTCTGTATCGATAGTTGCATAATAGTTGTTTTCTTTTGTTCATTTTTAGTTTGATTATTGTTGTGATTCTTGAGAAAACATAGCTCTGCTAGTCTTTTCTGTGGATATATGGAATTTTTACTAGTCATATAAGGAAGAAACCTCTGTTGCTGTGTGCTTGTACTGTTTATTCTGTAAAATTATTTCAAGGTAGTTAATCATTTGTGTGTGACATTTAGATTTGCTTTTTGGGGGTTATATATGGAGTGCGGAGGTGGAATATTATCGTCTTTCTTTAACACTAGACGCAGACGAGAGGAAGCAGAAAGATACGAGTCATTCTTGGAAAATGGGAGCAAGGTACTGGAGGAGTTCATCACTAAATGGAATGGCCAATGTAGCATTCCTATCCGTAATTTCTCTGCTGAAGAGCTAATTAGGTCGACCAACAACTTTGACTGTCAGCATCTGATTGATCAAGATGCTTTCATAGAGTTTTAATTTCCAGCTCTGGTATAAGAGCATGGAGGCGACTCACTCTAGCTCTTTCTAATCTTATCTGCAACAATGGTAGCCAGGATGAGAGATCATTGTCATGGAAAAATAAGCTTTAGGATTGCAAATGGAATTGCTAATGATGCTGTATATACCTCCACACTTGCATTTTCGAGGCCTGTTAACCATTTTGGACAAATTTTTTTTTTTTTTTTTTTAATTCCATGTATTTTTTCAAAATTTATCCATCCAAAATTGTCAAGACAATTTGGAGCACTTTCTTTTTGAAAAATGTCACTGTTTTGATTAACCGAAAAATTAACCTATTAATATTTGTTTGAAATTTCATATACAATATATATCTTACTTGAAAGATTTTGAAAATACAAATTCACATATATTAATTTTATTAAAAATAAATTTGTAATAAATCTAATAGTAAATGCATGTTTTTATTTGTTTCGCGGTTTGAGTGGCCGGATTGGACTACCATGGTTGTGGATCCTACCCCCAACATGTTTGGTAGTGAAATAGGAGGGTGAATTAATAGTCCAAGGGGCTTAGTAATTCCCCTCAGTAAGGGGAATAACTTGGTTAGGTTTTGGATAAGATTAAAAAAATAATGAGAGGATTGAGTCTATTTTATATAAAAATTTTATTTATTTATACCCAGTGCACCTGTTTGTTTTAATTTTTTAATATAAAAATAATTTATTTATTTTATATAAAAATAATTTAACAATTTCATCACTAATCCTCTCCCATACTATCATTAAAATAAATACAATTTCACTTAATCCTTAACTAATAATCTCCACATTAACAATATCTTCACTAATCATCCTCTTACTAACAATCTCATCCAACTTAATCCGTCAAACAAACGCGGCCTTAAAGAATTTAGCGCCTCGGGTATTACAAAATAAGTTTGAAAATTGAATTTAAGAATTCAGTTTCCTTTTCAATTCATATATATTTTTTTTATTTTTACTATTTTAATTAAGATTATTTACTTTTTAAATACACTTAACTTAGATATATTTAAAAAGTATAAAATTTGTAATTTAAAACAAAATCAATAAATACAAAAAATTATAAAAATCCAAAATATTTTCATATTTTTTTTGTCCTTATTAAGTAGTTGTTTGGCATGCACTAAAAAAATACATATTTTTTTATGCATACACTTATCTAGGTTACATCAATCAACCTCTCCTCTCTATTTTTCTACTCACTTTCTCTACTTTTATATATATATATTTTTTATAAAAAATTAAAAAGTACACTTATTTAGAATATCTCAAATCACTCCTAAAACTTTCTTAAATTTCTTTCTAAATATTTTTAAATTTTAATTTAGTTATATTTAAAAAAAATTAAAATATAAAAAAATTAACTAAAAATAGCAAAACACGCACACACACGCCCAAAAAAAAAGAAAAAGAAAGAAAGAAAGAAAGAATAATTATCGTTACCCAGCTGTCTGGAGCCACATCAGTGGCCACTAGGCCGGGTCCTATGCACCCCTTCGTCTCTCTTCGTTTATACCACTTGCAGGTTCGGTAAACGCAGTCCCAGATAGATATAGATATAGATATAGATTTGAAATTATTTCAGTGGATGAATTATGAATATATCTTTGAAATCTGTTTAATATATAAATTATTTTTTGTGATTTAAAAAATTATAAATACTTCACTGTTAGAATTTTTTATTTAACAAAATTAGCTAAAAAATAAAATTCATAATTATTCTCTTATACAATAATAAAATTACCTAAATTATTAATTAAAATATATTTATAATATCATTAAAAACTGTTAATTGACTTTATGATTTATTAATAAAATGAGCGATTTGTTGTTAAATTAAAAACTTCAGGGGTGACATGTAATTTTTAGAATCACAGAAGTGATTCGTATTTCAATTAAATATCAAAGGATGTATTTGTAATTTATCACATTTTATATGAGCTGTTTTGAGAAGTGTTTTTTTTTTTTTGGGGGGGACTTATTTTAATTAATAATTTTTTTTAAAGTTTTTCTAGATTCAATTGGATAGGTTGAATTATAATTTAAAAAAAAAAAATTCAAAAAGAAATTCAGAAATGACAAAAATAAGCTAAAATAAATAATCTTTTTTTGGTTTATTTTCATCTTTAGTGATTTTTTTCTAAAATTTTTTCAAAAAAATACACTTTTTAGGTTAGTCTCAATGGACCAGAAAGATAATTTATATATATATATTTTTTTGTAAAAATCATTAAAAATAAAAAAAATTCAACAAAAAGGAGGTGATTTTCTTTTCTTTTTTTTGTGGGCAAAATGCGCCATAGAATATGGAATGTATATATAGATTTTTAATTATTATGCATACAGCTACAACGAGCTGTGATTCGGACCTTGAAAATGGCCTGCCCCGAATGCCCCAAAACCACGAAACGACGTCATTTCGTGGTTTTCATTTTTTTTTTTTTTTCAGCAGAACGAACGGAGAAGAAGACGGAAGATGGGGGAGGGAGGGGGAGGGGGAGGGGAGGGGAGGGGAGGAAGAGAAGGAGGGGGAGGGGAGGGGAGGGGAGGGGAGGGGGCCAATAAACTCGGGGATGAGGCAGGGGCGGAGGCCGGGGCGGCGAGGCAGAGCCGGAGCTGCGACGAGCGACAAGCGACGGCGGTCGACGATCGGGCGGCTGCGACGAGCGTCGGCGGGCGACAATCGGGTGGCCTCTCCCCCCCTCTCTCTCTCTCCCTCCCTCTCTCTCTTCTTCCTCTGCGTCGAAAATGGCAGAAAAAACGAGGAAAAAAAAAAAAAAAAACCTAAGCCCAAAACGACGTCGTTTTGGACTTAGGGGCATTCGGGGCTTCCAGATTCGGGGGGAAAATCTTTTTCCCAGCTACAGCATCAATGTATATAAAATTGCAATATGACACGCTCTATCTCTCTCTCAGTTGTGGGAGCTGAGTTGCAGACGAGCCAGCAGATCTAGATCCCAGCCTCAAATCCTCGGATCGTTCGTCTCAGGTATCTCTGTCTCCAAATAAAATTTACGTGTATATATATATAAATATGTTTCGAAAATCGCATTTGAATTCGTTGATTTGTTTCTGGCATTTTACAGTCATTTTAATTTTTTTTGCTCATTTATGACTTTTGTGTTCACCATTAATGGCTCTGCTTCGTTCAGTTTATCCTCCTTTTCATTGTTGCGCTGATTCTTGTTATACACTTCATTTTCCTAGTGTTCTGAAGCTTTTAATTGATATTCATGTTATTTTGTCTGTGCATTGTGTATTAAATTGCAATAAAAATGTGAAAAATTGGTCTAACCTTCTCTCCATCCACTCCGTTGTGTGTGATGATTTTAATTGTTTATTTTTTTATGTTTCTGAGTTAGATTAGATCATTCATAAAAATAAAGTAAAAAAATTTAAAAAATAATTTGATAATTATAATCACATAATTTTATAATATTACTTTTAAAAAAAAAATTTTCAAAAAAATTTGGATGAGAAGTATGATTTTAAAATAAACTGTTTGTTTTATAAGGCATATTTTAGGGAATGGGGTCACTGCTGTGCCTTTGGCACAGCAGTCACTGTTGTAGTTTATTTTGTTGTACATTATGAATTTATTTTTATAATCTGAACCGTTCATGTTGTACCATTTGTTGAGTACTTCATGTCTACCAAAAATCATATTAATCGGATATCAATAACTATATGATCGAATTGCATATTTTTATACTATTTTTCAAAAGAAAAACTTCTTGTTTATTTTTTTGGTTATCAATCATGTAGTTATTGGTATCCGATTAATATGATTTTTGATAGACATGAAGTACTTAACAAACCCTACAACATAACGGTTCAGATTATAAAAATAAATTAATAATGTACAACAAAATAAGCCATAACAGTGACTGTTGTGCCAAAGGCACAGCAGTGACCCCAGTTCCCATCATAAAATATGGGATACGGGGGTACTGCTGTGCCTCAAGGCACAGCAGTGACTGCAGTCCCCTTATGGGGGATTTTTTTGAGTATTTTTTGATAATCTGAACCGTTCATATTGTAGGGTTCGTCAAGGTTACTATTCATGTAAAAAATCAAATTAATCGGAAATTCATAACCCCATGATCAGGTTCTAATTGTTTTCAAAAATTTTTGAAAGTTACCTTAACCGTTAATTTTTATAAAAACAAATGTGCTTTGGTTATAGGGCTACAGGTATCCAATCAACTTGATTTTTTGCATGGATGATCTACTCGACGAGCCTTACAATATGAACGGTTCAGATCATTGAAAAACATTCAAAATAATCTCCCACAAAAGGACAGCAGCAACTGCTGTGCCTTGGGGCACAGCAGTATCCCCCATTTCAAGGAATTGTAATATATTTTTAGGAGATACCTCCAGACCTGTGGACCGACCACGGGCTCACAACAATGACCTGATTCATTCATTTTGTAAGTTTGTGCGTAGTTCATTTATTAAAAATAAAAAATATAAAAAATCAAATTGAACTAATATTTATAGCCACATGATTTCATCAAATCATACTTATCATCCAAATTTTTTTGAAAAACTATTTCGTTTTTAAAAAGTAATATTATAAAATTATGTGGTTATAATTATCAAATTTTTTAAAATTTTTTATTTTACTTTATTTTAATGATTGATCTAATCTAACTCAGAAAAAAAAAAAAAAAGAACAATTCAGATCATCACACAATGGAGTGGATGGAGAGAAGCTTAGACCATTTTTTTACATTTTTATTGCAATTTAATACACAATGCACAGAGAAAATAACATGAATATCAATTACAAGCTTCAGAACACTAGGAAAATGAAGTGTATAACAAGAATCAGTGCAACAATGAAAAGGAGGATAAATTGAACGAAGCAGAGCCATTAATGGTGAACACAAAAGTCATAAATGAGCAAAAAAATTAAAATGACTATAAAATGCCAGAAACAAATCAACGAATTCAAATGCGCTTTTCGAAGCATATTTATATATCTATACGTAAATTTTATTTAGAGATAGACATACTTGAGATGAACGATCCGAGGATTTGAGGCTGGGATCTAGATCTGCTGGTTCGTCCGCAACTCAGCTCCCACAACAGAGAGAGAGAGTGTGAGAGAGTGAGCGTGTATTGCAATTTTATATACATTGCCATTGCTGTTGTAGCTGTATGCGTAATAATTTAAAATCTATATATACATTCCACACTCTATGGCGCATTTTCCCAAAAAAAAAAAAAAAGAAAAGAAAAGAAAAGAAAAGAAAATCACCTCCTTTGTTGAATTTTATTTTTTTTAATGATTTTTTAAAAATATTTAGAAAAAAATCACTAAAGATAAAAATAAATCAAAAAGATAATTTATTTTAGCTTATTTTTGTCATTTCTGAATTTATTTTAAAATTTTTTTAAAAAATTATAATTTTTCGATTCAGTTTATCTAATTGAATCTATAAAAACTATAAAAAAAAATTAGTTTTTTTTTAAATTCACTAAAAATGAAAATAAGTCCCAAAAAAAAAAAAAAACACTTCTCAAAACACCTCATATAAAATAAGATAAATTACAAATATATCCCTAAGATTTAACTAAAATACGAATCACCTCTGTGGTTTTAAAAATTATATTTTATCCTTGAGATTTTTAATTTCATAACAAATCACTCATTTTATTAATAAATGATAAAATTAATTAACAGTTTTTAATAATATTAAAAATATATTTCAATTAATAATTTAGATAATTTTATTATTGTATAGAAGAATAATTATAAATTTTATTTTTTATTTAATTTTATTAAATAAAAAATTCTGAAATATTTGTAATTTTTTAAGTCACAAAAAATAATCCGTATTTTAAATAAATTTTAAAAATATATTTACAATTCATCCTATGAAATAATTCCAAATCTATATCTATATCTATATCTACATCGATCCGGACTGGGTTTACCGAACCTGCAAGTGAGATAAACGAAGAGAGACGAAGGGGCTGCACAGGGCCCGGCCTAGTGGCCACTGATGTGGCTCCAGACAGCTGGTTAACAATAATTATTATTATTATTTATTTATTTATTGGTATGTGTGTTTTTGCTGTTTTTAGTTAATTTTTTTATATTTTAATATTTTTTTAAATATAACTAACTTATATGTACTTAAAAGTTAAAAATATTTAGAAAGAAATTTAAGAGAGTTTTAATAAGGACAAAAAAATAGGAAAATATTTTGGATTTTTATAATTTTTTTGTATTTATTGATTTTGTTTTAAATTACAAAATTTATACATTTTAAATGTATTTAAGTTAAGTGTATTTAAAAAGTAAATAATTTTAATTAAAATACTGTGGAGAAGTGGTTTGGAAATACTCTTCGGATCTTGGGAGACGCTAGTGATCCTTAGCTAGTCACCTGAAAAGATACAAACACTCCGGTCGGGGGTGCCGGAATTAGCACTCCGACGGGCAAGTTAGTTCAGACACTCAACATAGCTTGTTTTCTAAGTTAAGTTAAGTGAAGTGATTCTTACATACCTTTCTAAATCTTTGGTTCTTGTATTTATACTTGCTTTCTGGGCCTCGGGGCCTGAGCCTACTTTCATCTCATTCCCCTTTTATTTATTCGGAGCTACTGACCTCTGGCTATTCGACCTTCCTAACGTATTCGGCATCCTAGTCACGCAATATGAAGCCGAATAATATTTGATTTCTAGGGTACGCACCTTCCGACTCTTCTATTTATTCGGCTCCCACAATTGCCCCCCAAGGACTTTACCAACGACAATTGGCTGGAGTGCTTGGTTCTGAATTTCGAAAAGTCAGAGCCAAAATTCGACGGTTGGCCTCATCCTTATGCGGATATCTAAGCGCACCCCTTTCGGTTGTCGTGTCGATTTCCCGCCCCCTCGTACATGTCTATTTATTGCGATTTAAAATTTTGACATCCTTTCAAGTATGTATTTTATGACGCTCGTCGCTGGATTGTCTTTTGAATCTTCCCTGCAACTCTCTTCTTCAATATCCTCTTCGTCTTTTGTAAGTTCTCTCATTCCTTGCTTCGAAGACTCTTTCTGGTTTATTCCTTCCTTGGCATATTCTTATAAACTGTAGGGAATGGCGAAACATTTAAAAGACCTTCTCTCGTCAGATCGAATTGCTGGTTTTAAATGTCATTTCTTCATTTCTGATAATGTCCGTCTGTCGCTTGTGGCAGACGGCACTCTTGATATGGAGAGGGAGGACAAAACCACGATTGTCTTTTCTCTTTTGTCAATCGCAGAGGGTGGAGTCCATTTTCCCCTTCACCCGTTTCTTAGGGCTGTGCTTCGCCATTGGGGTTTAATCCCTTCCCAACCCAATGTGAATTTCTTTAGAATTATAATGGGGGTTATAGCGCTCAACCGTCGCCTTGGAATTAACCTTGGCATTCCAGCCATCCGGCATTGCTATGCCTTGGCTAAATCTTCTGGTCGGCACGGGCGTTTCTTCCTTAGGGCCAAGGATATCGACCATCAGCTAATTACTATGCTTTCCAGTTCTGGAAAACGAGTTGATGATGTTATGGTTGTTGTCCAGGGTAACTGGGAATTCGGCGAAGGAGAGGATCACGTCGACCCTATTCCTAGACGGAGGGGCGAGCCAGGTAGTCGATTGCCTTCTCGCTTTTATTATTTGTTCATTTTTGTTGTAAAGCCTCTTCTTTCAAATGTTACGGCTTGGCTTGTGCAGAGAACGATTTGAAGAAAGTCTTGTCTTGAACTGACGACGCCGTTCTTTCGGATATCAAAGTCGTGCTCAAGTATTTCGGCCGTCGAAGTCTACAGAAACAAGGGAGGGCTGCCCATATTCTGCTTCGTTACGAGCCGACATATACGACTTTCTCGGCGGCGGAAAATATCCCGGTTCCGGAGGGTGGAGATTCTCTTATCACTCTTATTTTGTTCGACTTCAAAAACTTGAGGCAGGTTGGTTTTGAAGAGTCTGATTCGGAGCGGGATGTAGCTAATGTTACCGAGTCAGATCAGTCCGAAACAGAGTCTGACGAGGTATTGTATTCGGCCGATCCTCCATCCACTTCGGGTCGAGGTGATCCTTTACTTGACGGCGTTTTTCACGGCTTAGAGGATCTACCCACCGCCGGCCCCGAAGACATGGCCGGGTTAAGCCTGACAAAATCCAGGAAGGCGAATGCAGAAAGGTTGGCCGCGCGGCGAAGAGCGGAGGCCGTCTGAAGTACCACCCGCCACCGAATCTCAACTCTCCCTGCCTGTTAGCGAATCAGAGTCCTTACGCGTTATTGAGGTGGAGATGGCAAAGAATCGGAATGCCGAATCTACTTTGATCGTGTAGGCCGGCCAAGAAGTTGAGGAAGAGGCAGAGAAACGCCCTGCCGAGTTTGAGGCCGGCTCAGAAGAACGAGGCGGCAAACGTCCTCGATTAGAGGGATCGAATGTGATCATTCCTTTTGTCATTCAGCCGATGATAAAAAAAACATGCCGGTTTCTTCTGATGCTTCGGCACTTAAAGATCCAGAAGTCGCATTTAGCTTGGCTACGTCCGTGTCATTGCCGTCTGACAGGGAGGCTTTCCGAGTGGAACCAGATTGGAATGCGACAGCACTAGTCACCTAATCGGCACTTTTGGTACGTATTCGGACTTTGCTTCACCTCATCCGAATACTGTTGAAGTTATGGTTTTAAATTCTTGTTTTGCAGATCGTCGGAAGGATAGCCGATATGGGCCGTCGCCATCGCGACGCTGTCAAACAGATTGGTCGTTTACAAAAGGAAGTTGAGGGCCAGAGGAGAAGGGCCGAGGTCGAAGCTTTGAGGGCGAACAAGGAAGCCTCAAGGGCCGAGGCTGAGATAGAGAGGGCTCGTAGCACAGATCAATTGAGATCGGATGCCGAGAAGAAGGCGGACACGAGCGAAGATGCGCTCAAATTGGCCCAGAAGGCGGTCTCCAAACTGGAGGCTGAGTTGGCTGAAATGAAGGCGGCGAAGGAAGCAGCCGACTCGGAGTCTTCCAAAATATTCGAGGTCGGGAAAAATGCTGGACTCGCCGAGTATTTGGACCAAGTCCCCAAGTTTGAAAATCGGGGATTCAAACATGGCTGGCACAAAGCCCTTGCTGCTGCTAAAGCTTCACTGATTATGCCAATACCATATGAGCAAGTGGATGTTGAGCCATTGGAGTCTGATTCTGATGGCTGATCTGGGCGACTGACATAGTTTTTAGGATGTCGAATGTATTTTTACAGTTTTTAATTTGGTATTTTTCATGTGTTGCTACAGTCATAGTTGTTTTTACAGTTTTTGCTAGGCATTTTCATGCGGGCTTGTAGCTTTTTGTTTAGTAATTTGCGTATATAAAATTTCATGAGTTGTGCTCAACTTGCTAAGGAAAATGTTATTGATATGAAAAATGTTGTTGATGAATGATATTGCTTTCGGTTATGGTTAGATTGGCTGCTTAGCTTAGGTATTTGGCCGACCATATTAGTAAATCTGCCCTTGCCTTAGCCAGGGCGCGAGCTTGCGAAGCCGAATAGGCCTAACTCGTGGGTTGGCTGAGGCACAGATTGGTCAGCGCTTGCGCTTGAAAACATGGCCGACCAGATTGGTAAATCTGCCATTGCCTTAGACAGGGTGCGAGCTTGCGAAGCCGAATGGGCCTAACTCGTGGGCTGGCTGAGGCGCAGATTAGTCGGCGCTTGCGTTTGAAAACATGGCCGACTAGATTGGTAAATCTGCCATTGCCTTAGACAGGGCACGAGCTTGCGAAGCCGAATGGGCCTAACTCGTGGGCTGGCTAAGGCGCAGATTGGTCGGCGCTTGCGCTTGAAAACATGGCCAACCAGATTGATAAATCTGCCCTTGCCTTAGCTAAACCAGATTAGTAAAACTGCCCTTGGTTTCAGAAGCCGAATGGGCCTAACTCGTGGGCTGGCTGAGGCACAGATTGGTCGGCGCTTGCGCTTGAAAACATGGCCGACCAGATTGGTAAATCTACCCTTGCCTTAGCCAGACCAGATTGGTAAATCTGCCCTTGCCTTAGTCAGACTAGATTAGTAAAACTGCCCTTGGTTTCAGAAGCCGAATGGGCCTGACAATTGTCGTCCGACTTTTGATGTTTGGGATTACTGATGTTGCCTTGGGAGAGTTGCATACATGGAAGGATAAATGGGGCGGGTGCACGCCAGAGGCCCTACTTATTTTCATTCAGGCAACTTGGAAGGGACGAAGATTGGCTGAATTAGACGCCGCAATGAGTCGCCGTAGCGAGCCTATGCATACGGGAAGAAGAACGTCCAAGGATAGGGAAGCACAGCAGCCCCTTAGTCGTCGAAGCAGATCGCCCCGAAAGGACAGGCAACAACGGGGAAATTCCCTGCGCCCGCGACCGAGAATCGAGCCTGATGCGACGCCACGACCCTTGAGTTTTGCGGTTTTTGTGAGAAATAGACCGATGACGGAGGCGGATTCTATCATTAAAGACCCAGGTGTGGTAGTCGAGTTCGCTTGATAGATCTTCCCGCCGGAAGTCCAACAATCGATGGTCGGACGTCAAGATTTCGAAGTATTTCGAGACGGCATACATGGCGCCGTGAAAGGACTATATACTGCTCACGAAGTCGGCATGCGTTTGCGGGAAGTGCGACGTGAGAGTGAGAAAAAGGATGAAAGGAATCGCAGTCTGGAGATTCGCGTGGAAAAGGCTGAGCGTGAGCTTTGGGAGCTGAAGAATGTTCAAACGAGCGCGTCGGTGGCGACCAGTCAATCTAAATTGGTCGTTGGGGAGAGAGTGACCCAACGGACCTCGGGTTATGCAAAGGGGTTTCAGGACGGCCTAAAGGCCGGGATAGAGAAGACCAAGCGAGACCTTGCCGAGGAGGTCTGCCGATATGAAAATCGTGGATTTAAGCACAGCTGTATCAAGGCCCTTCAAACCGAGAAAGCTCTCGAAGCCGTGGGAATTGATTCGGCTTCGCCTCTGTATCATCGTCACTACTTACCCTATTCCGATTTCGAAATTAAGAAGAGCGACAATGAGGATGCCGAATAAATAGACTTTGGAACGCGAGAACAGACTTCGTGCCAAACAAATAGAATTTGTTTATTTTCAACGTCCGTATTTGGTCTTGGAATGTTATGTGCTTAATTAAACGTATTATTTCAACTTACTGGCAAGTTTTGTGTTTCGTGGTGCAAATGTTTAAACATGCATTGTCCGGCTCGAATTAAGAACAATTCTCATTGAATTTTTATTCGGCCAGTGAAGTGGTCCGAATGTATCTCACAAAGGCTCTGAATCCAGAGACTTTTGGCCAATCGTGATATCCACGAAGGGCGCTCCGAATTCAGAGTCTTAATCGGCCCTAAGGTGTCATGCACCGAAAGGGCGCTCCGAACCCAGAGTCTTAATTGGCCCTATGGTGTCATGCACGGAAAGGGTGCTCCGAATCCGGAGTCTTAATCGACCCTAAGGTGTCATGCACCAAAAGGGCGCTCCGAATCCAGAGTCTTAATCGGCCCTATGGTGTCATGCATGGAAAGGGTGCTCTGAATCCGGAGTCTTAATCGGCCCTAAGGTGTCATGCATCGAAAGGGCGCTCCTAATCCAGAGTCTTTATTTTGGCCAATCGTGATATCTACGATGGGCGCTCTGAATCTGGAGTTTTAATCGGCCCTAATGTGTCATGCACGGAAAGGGCGCTCCAAATCCGGAGTCTTAATCGGCCCTAAGGTGTCATGCACCGAAAAAGCGCTCCGAATCCGGAGTCTTTATTTTGGCCAATCGTGATATCCACGAAGGGCGCTCCGAATCCAGAGTCTTAATCAGCCCTAAGGTGTCATGCACCGTGAGGGCGCTCCGAATCCGGAGTCTTAATCGGCCTTAAGGTGTCATGCACCGAAAGGGCGCTCCGAATCCGGAGTCTTTATTTTGGCCAATCATGATATCCACGAAGGGCGCTCCGAATCCGAAGTCTTAATCGGCCCTAAGGTGTCATGCACCAAAAGGGCGCTCCGAATCTGGAGTCTTAATCGGCCCTAAGGTGTCATGCACCGAAAGGGCGCTCCGAATCCGGAGTCTTTATTTTGGCCAATCGTGATATCCACGAAGGGCGCTCCGAATTTGGAGTCTTAATCGGCCCTAAGGTGTCATGCACCGAAAGGGTGCTCCGAATCCAGAGTCTATTTTGGCCAATCGTGATATCCACGAAGGGCGCTCCGAATCCGGAGTCTTAATCGGCCCTAAGGCGTCATGCACCAAAAGGACACTCCGAATTCGGAGTCTTTATTTTGGCCTTAGAGGGCTTAAATGGCCCTTAAAGGCTTGGGAGCGAGCTTGCAAAAACGAGAAGCTTTGTGTTGCAACAGTGGAATATGTACAAGTATCAAGCCCACAAGTCGGGTCAATGATAGAATTTACGTAAATGTGTTGAATTCCAAGGCCGTGGCAGGCTTCTTCCTGACATGTCTGAGAGCCGATATGCCCTTGTTCCTACGATGGATTCTATCTGATAGGGGTCGTCCCAGTTTGGACCCAATTTTCCATCGGTCGGTCTTCGGTCGGTTGGAAGTACCTCCTTTAGTACTAACTCTCCTGGCGTGTATCGGCATATCTGAACTCGCTGATTATACGACTTGGCGAGCTGCTGCTGATACCGTGCCATGGATGCCAGGGCGCGGTCTCTTCGTTCTTCGATTAGAATCAGATCCAGGGCAAGCATCATGTCGTTTCGGCCCGTATCAAAAACTTGCGATTTCAGAGTTGGGAGGCCGATTTCCAGGGGTAAGATTGCCTGGGTTCCAAAGCATAGAGCAAATGACGTTTCTCCAGTGGATCTCCTTGGTGTGGTACGATGAGCTTACAATACACTTGGCAATTCTTCGACCCATTTGCCTTTAGCTTTTTCCAGCCTCTTTTTGATGCCGTCCAAGATGGATTCGTTAGAGGCTTCGGCTTGACCATTGCTTTGGGGGTAAGCCGGTGTAAAGAAGTAAGGCTGAATGCCATACTTGCTGCATAACTCTCGATATACGCCATAATCGAACTGGGTGCCATTGTCTGAGATGAGAGCTCTCGGAATGCCGAATCGTGTTATGATGTTTCTCCATACAAAGTATTTAATGTCGGCGTCTCGTATATGTGTTAAAGCCTCCGCTTCGACCCATTTTGCGAAGTAATCTGTCACGACGATTAGGAATCGCTTATTCCCTGGGGCCCTCGGCAATGGTCCTACAATATCAAGTCCCCACTGAGCAAACGGGTAGGGGCTGGTGATAGAGTTCAACACTTCGGTAGGCAGATGGGTTAATGGGGAGAACTTTTGGCACTGTTCGCATTTTTTTACATAACTCTCCGCGTCAGCTCTCATTGTCGGCCAATAATACCCCTGTGTTATAGCTCAATGGACCAGGGAGCGTCCGCTAGAATGGGCACCACAATTGCCCTCATGTATCTCTGTCAGAAGCTCCTCCACTTTGTCGGGGTGCACGCATTCCAAATATGGACCAGAGAGGGACTTTTTATAAAGCCCTCCTTGCGGATCCAGTTAGTATCGCAGGGCTTTATTTTGCAGCTTGTGTGCTTCTTTTTTGTCCTTTGGGAGTTGTTCGGAAGAGAGGAATGTAGCAATGGGGTCCATCCAGCTTGGTGCGGATTCTATAACGTTGACATAGATTTCCTCCAAAGGGCCAATACTCGGCTCCGGGACGAAACCTACTTTGATGGTCTGTTTGATCTTAGAATTGATGGCGGAGGCTAGGCACGCTAAGGCATCCGCGTGTGTGTTCTGGTCGCGTGTTATTTGGTTCAGTTCGTGATGGTCAAATTTTGCTAGCAAGGAATTGGCCGTCTTCATGTAGGCCGCCATACGGTCGTTTCTTGTCGCGTACTCCCCCTTTAGCTGATTGATTATCAATTTTGAATCACAAAACACAAGGAGACATCGAGCACCGAGAAGGTGCGCATTCCGCAGACCGGCTAGAAGGGCTTCGTATTCGGCTTCGTTATTTGACGCTTCGAAGCCAAGCTTGACGACCTGCTCAATTACTGCGCCGTCTGGAGACATGATTACAACTCCGGCGCCGCTGCCCCTTTGGTTAGACGATCCATCACAGTATAATTGCCAAATATCCCCCACATAAATTCTCCAGTTCGGCTTTGGTCGAACTTCAGCCTTTGGTCGAACTTCGTCAGGTTTCAGGTTGGCAAGCTCGCCGGTGAATTCGGCAATAAAGTTGGCCAACACCTGCCCCTTGATTGCGGTTTTAGGTAAAAACTGAATGTCGTACTGGCCGAGTTCAAGAGCCCATTTTGAAACACGTCCTGATGCCTCTGCACTCTGTAGTACTGATCGGAGGGGATAATCTGTTAGCACCCCAATGCTATGTCCTTGGAAGTAATGCATCAGTTTTCTTGCTGCCATGACTAGGGCTAAGATGAGGTTTTCCAACGGAAGGTAGCGTGTTTCGGCGTCGACCATTGCCTTGCTCACATAATACACTGGCCGTTGCTCTCCCTCCTCCTCTTTTAACAGTACGGCACTGACGGCCCTATCGGAAACGGCCAGATATAGAATGAGCGGGTCACCAGCGGCGGGTGTTGTCAAGAGAGGTACTGAGCGGAGGTAGGTTTTGAGTCCGTTGAAAGCTATTTCGCATTCGGCGGACCATTCAAAAGCCTTACCCTACCGTAGTGTCTGAAAGAATTGTCGGTAGCGATCTGTAGACCGGCTGATGAACCTATTGAGTGCAGCGGCCATCCCCATCAACTTTTGGACTTCTTTTACTAAACGGGGGGAGTCAAGTTCCAAGATTGCTGTGACTTGCTTCGGGTTGGCTTCGATTCCTCGGTGATTGACGATGTAACCCAGGAATTTGCCAGAGCCGATTCCGAAGGCACACTTGGAAGCGTTCAATTTCATTCTGTATTTGCGTAAGATGCTGAATGTCTTTTCTAGATCGGCTATATGATTCTGTTCTTCTTTGGACTTGACCACCATATCGTCGATGTATACTTCCATAGTGTGGTCGAGTTGCTCTTTGAACATGGCGGTGACCAGTCTTTGGTAGGTTGCCCCTGCATTCTTCAGCCCGAAAGGCATAACTTTGTAGCAATAGGTTCCTTTTGGGGTGAGGAATGCAGTTTTGTCCTGGTCATCTGGATGTATGGCGATTTGATGGTAGCCTCTGTAAGCATCGAGGAAGCTCATGCGTTGATGGCGTGCCGTCGCATCGACAAGCTGGTCGATTCTAGGTAGAGGAAAACAGTCTTTGGGGCAAGCTTTGTTCAGACCCGTGAAATCGACGCACACTCGCCAAGTCCCATTTTTCTTCTTCACCACCACTGTATTGGAGAGCCACGTAGGGTAAGTGACTTCTCTAATTGCCCCGGCGTCAAGCAGTCTGTCTACCTCCTCAACAACGGTGGCAATGTGCTCCGCGGCTGACCGTCAGCCTTTCTGAATGATCGGCTTACATTTGGGATCGACATTCAAATGGTGCTGTGAAACCGATGGGTCTATTTCTGGCATTTCGTACAGAGTCCACGCAAAGACGTCAAGGTTGTTGAGCAAGAAAGAGATCAGCTGCTGCCTATTGGCCGGATTCAGAGAGTCGCCGATCATGAAGAACTTTTCTGGGCTTCCATCGATGTCAACTCGGTCTAAACCTTCCGTGGCCTTCTCATTTGGATGCCGCCCAACGTCATCAAGGATCTCCCAATTCGGCACCTCAATGGAGTTTACCTGCAGTTCCTTTGGCATTCTGGCAGCAAGAAGATAACATGCTTGTGCAGATTTCTGGGAGCCACGGATTTGCTCAATGCCATGTTCTATTGGGAAACGTAGCAGTTGATGATAGGTGCTTGGGACGGCCTGCAAGGTATGTAACCACGATCGCCCCATGATGAGATTGTACAGCGATGGCAGCCTGATGACCAAGAATTCCACATCCACCATTCTGGAACCTGCTCGAACGGGTAAGCTGATCTTTCCCAATGGGTACTTTGGATTGGCATTGAAGCCGAATAGTGGATAAGGAGCCGGAGTCAGGTCTGACTCGTTGAATCTGAGTTTGATGAAGGTTTTATAATACATAACCTCTGAAGTACTACCCTGGTCGATAAGAACGCATTCGACGGTGAACCGGTTTACGCATAGCTTAACAACCAATGGATCGATGTGAGGGAGTGTTACGCCGATCAAATCAGAGTCGTCAAAGGTGATACTTGGCGTTTCTCGGAGCCGCTTTGCTGGTGTGAGTTGCTGTTGGGGACCTGGATGTGATTGGATCGCATGCACGGCTGGGGTTGCTAGCAGGCTGTATATCATGTGGACGGTGTCAAGCGAAAATGCATCCTTCGGAAGGGCAGGTGTTTTGATCGCACTCCTCCGGACGCATTGTTGGAGACGTTCGTCCATTGCCAACGCCTCAAGAAGATCTATTGAGGCATAGTGGCTGTCTATTTCTTGTTGTCGGGCTCGAAATCGTTAATCATCTGCCCTCGGGAGTCGCACAGAAGCCTGGCACACTGTTTGTTTGGATTTTGCTATTTCCGAGGCCAGATCGCGACGAAGGCGTTCGTTCTCAGCGATGATGTTGTCCAACCTTTGTTTGGTTTGCCTAGCTTGTGCCATGGTCGCTTGTATTGTCTTTTGCGTTGGGTTTGAAGATGAGCAGAGGTCCAAGGCAAGTCTTGCTGCGATGGTTTTTGGTCCAAGCGAGTTTGCTGGAGTGAGGTCATCTCTCTGTGCGGTCTCGTCAGTGGCTATCGGAGGATCTTCAGTCACGCCTGCCATGGATGTATTTGAGTATTCCCACAGACGGCGCCAATTGTGGAGAAGTGGTTTGGAAATACTCTTCGGATCCTGGGAGACGCTAGTGATCCTCAACTAGTCACCTGAAAAGATACAAACACTCCAGTCGGGGGTGCCAGAATTAGCACTCCGACGGGCAAGTCAGTTCAGACACTCAAGATAGCTTGTTTTCTAAGTTAAGTGAAGTGATTCTTACATACCTTTCTAAATCTTTGGTTCTTGTATTTATACTTGCTTTCTGGGCCTCGGGCTTGAGCCTACTTTCATCCCATTCCCCTTTTATTTATTCGGAGCTATTGACCTCTGGCTATTCGGCCTTCCTAACGTATTCGGCATCCTAGTCACTCAATATGAAGCCGAATAATATCTGATTTCTAGGGTACGCACCTTCCGACTCTTCTATTTATTCGGCTCCCACAAATACTAAAAATAAAAATATTTGAATTGAAAAGGAAACTCAAGCCATAAATAAATTCAATTTTCAAACTTATTTTGTAATACCTTGAGGCGCTAATTTTTTTAGGCCACGTTTATTTGGCAGATTAGGTTGGATGAGATTGTTAATGAGAGGATGGTTAGTGAAGAGATTGTTAATGTAGGGATTGTTAGTGAAGGCTTAAGTAAAATTGTGTTTATTTTAATGATAGTATGAGAGATGATTAGTGATGGGATTGTTAAATTATTTTTATATAAAAAAATTAATTAATTAAATTATTTTTATATTAAAAAAATTAAAACAAACAGGTGCACTGTGAAAAAATAATTTTTTTATATATAAAATAGACTCAATCCTCACATTATTTTTTTAATCCTATCCAAAACCCAACCAAGCTATTTCACTTACATAGTGGGATTACTAAGCCCCTTGACTCTCAATCCACCCTCCCATTTCACTACCAAACATGTTGTGGGTGGGACCCACAACTATGGTGGTCCAATTCGGCTACTCAAACCGCGAAACAAATAAAACATTCATTTACTGTTAGATTTTTACAAATTTATTTTTAATAAAATAAATATATCATAATTTGTATTTTCGAAATCTTTCAAATAAAATCAATATTGAATATAAAATTTCAAAAAAAAAAAATTAATAGGTTAATTTTTCGGTTAATCAAAATAGCGACATTTTTCAAAAAGTAAGTACTCGAAATCGTCTTGACAATTTTGGATGGATAAATTTTGAAAAAATACATGGAATTAAAAAAATAAATAAATTTGTCCAAAATGGATAACAGGCCTCGAAAATGCAAGTGTGGAGATATATACAGCATCAATAGCAATTCCATTTGCAATCCTAAAGCTTATTTTTCCATGATAATGATCTCTCATCCTGGCTACCATTGTTGCAGATGAGATTAGAGAGAACTAGAGTTAGTCGCCTCCATGCTCTTATACCAGAGCTGGAAATTAAAACTCTATGAGCTCGAAAACGTTCTGTTAATTGTTTTGGTTGTTTTTGCATCCACTGATTTCATAAGACTTGAGAAGAGAAGAAAACACTCAGGGAATCTAATTACTGCAGAACTAGTTACAGGACATTGATAAGATTGAAAATTGGTAATCAGGGATGGAAGAATACAAAGGACCCCAAAATGCATAAAAACAATAGCAACACAAATTTGATGCATGCGCGAACTTGACTTTCTGACTGATAGGGTTGCTCATGAAAACAAAAAATTTACTAGCACAGAAATTTGCATAGAACCTGGGCAATACCCTAACGTTGTGTTTGGTTGAAGGATTTGAGGAGGGATTTGGAAAAGGAAAGGGAAAAGTTAGGTAAAATGTAAATAAAATATACGTACATTTCATTTAGTTTCACACACCTTTTTCTTTTCTCTTTCCAAATTCCTCCCTAAATCTCTCAACCAAACATAGCATAACAGCTCTCAAAAGCCACATAATTACGCATCGCTTCAAGGAAATTAATGAATAGCTGTATGTATGTATCTAGCTGTCGATTCCAAATCTATATCTATCTATCTATCTGGGCTGGGTTTACTGAACCTGTAAGTGGAATAAAACGAAACAAAGGGCTGCACAGCAAAAACACTCTGGAATTGAATAATGCAGAACTAGTTACAGCACATCGATAAAATTGAAACATGGTCGTCAGGGATAAAATACAAAGGATTCCAAAGCATTAAAAACAGCTACAACAACAACTAACAATGCGAATTGGTGCATCTGCGTGGAGCACAAAGTCACCATCTTATAATGGATTTATGGTTGGGCTTATTGGGGTTTGAACAAGCCTCTGAATACGTTTAACTTCTTTGGCCACATCGATCATTTTTGGGCTATCTTCTCTTTCTTTCTGAAGACATTGCATGACAAGTTCTACAGAAGCTTGCAATTGTTGCTCTTGCACAACTCCTCCACCTTTCCCTTGGATTTTAGCATCCAAAATTTCATTCAGCCCACCATTGTGTAAATAATCTTGTAAGCTCTCATATTGCTTGTGCAAGCTCTCATATTGCCTATGCAAGTCCCTAATTCTCTATCCAGTTAGAAGTTCAACGAGAATCATGCCAAAATTGTAAACATTAGTCTTCATGGTAAGAATCCCTATGAGACCATATTCAGGCTCCATAAAACCCGATGTCCCTATTACCGAATCCTCCACCTGTGATTCTCCAGGAGGTGTGAGAATAATATTAGTATAGTATATATTATGTGAATATTGTTTCCGATTTAGGATTGGTTTAGGTTTATTCTTGTTTCCTATTTAGAATTAGTGTTCTATATCTATTAGAATTCTATATCAGTGATGTATTCGTTTAGGATTAGGATTTAGTGTTCTATATAAGTGATGTATTCTTTGTTAAGTAAATACAATTGAATATACAGAAATTCTTCAGAATTCTTACATGGTATCAGAGTTGTGTTTGAAACCCTAACCTCTTATTTCTGGTTTGTCGTTTCTCTCTTTGATTCACGATCGATCGAAGCTCCCTACTTCGCGGGTCGTATGGTTCTCTCTTCTTTCTGGTCAACCCATCTGTTGACATGGTAGTTGTGCTTTTATTCCTCATTTGTTCGTGACTTCTTCTCTCTGACTCACAGCTGTCTCTAATTGTGGTTTTTTCTGGTTTGCTGATTCGTTCTCTCTGGTTCGTGACTCGTGTCACTCTTTGCTCGTCGCATTTTCTAGTTGCCTGGGTGCTTGTTGTTCTCTGCTTGTGACTCACGAGTGATTGATCTCTTGTTGGAGTTACGACATCAGTTCTTCTACTTTGTCTTTGTCAATTGCTAGAATTGTGACATTAGTCACACCTGTTAGAGTCATGACCTACATCGTGACATCTCTCTCTCTCTTGTTCTGAGTCTGGTGGACCTGGGTGTTTTTCTTTAGCTGACCACTATTCTCTTTTATTCTTGTTTAGACCAAACAAGTTTCTTGATATTACATTGTTGCCCCATCAGCTTTCAGCTTATTACGGTTCTCTATTGTTTTTTTTTTGGTTCATTATGATGATGATGGGTTCAGCTTTTGTAAAGCCCAAAAAGGGGCTCCTTGCTTCAGATGAGTGTGCCTTCGGCCATCAGAAGGGCTATTGGAAATATCATTGTCACAAGAAGGGATGTTTGTCTGGCTCGTATTCTTCGTAGTCTTGGGCCCAGTTTTGCTCTTTTTCTCCGAGTATTTTTCAGGTTTCCACTAATTCTACTACATCTGCTCCAGCTCTTGATCCTGACTTGGCTTCCTTGAGTGCTCAAATTAGTCAGCTTCAGCATACACTGTCTACCTCTTAGCCATCTTCATTTGCCTCTATTGTTTCCTCTATTCATTCAGGTTTGCTTAGGTCTTCTTCAGGTATCTCTTCATCTATCTGGCTTTTTGACTTTGGTGCCTCTTATCATATGACTCCTCATCTCTCCTTACTTCATAATTGTACTCCCTCTCCATTTTCTATTACTGTTAATACTGCTAATAGGTCTGGTATGTCAGGTATATTTGTTGGCTTTGTCCTACCGTTTGCTATGTCTACAATCTCTATTCCATTTGTCTTATATGTTTCTCAGTTATCTGTTAGTTTATTATCTATTAGTCAACTTGATGCCTTTGGTTTTGATGTTATCTTTTCTTCTTCTATCTGTTTTGTGTAGGATCAGATGTCCAAGTAGCAGATTGGGACTAGCCGTAGAGTTGGAGACCTCTATATGGTAGAGAGCTTGCATCTGCCTATGGCTGCCTATGGCTGCCTTTTCGACTGCCTTTTCTTCTTTTCAGTTAGATTCTCTGTCAAGTCCTTTCTATTTATGGCATTCCATATTAGGGCATTTGTTTGCTGACTGCTTATGGTCTTTAGCTCAGTTAGGTATATTGGGTAAAATTTCTCCTAGTCAACTTACCGAGTGTTGAAGGAGTAAACTTGCCAAAATAATAGCCTTACATTTTCGTAAAAGTACTTCTATATCTGCTACACCATTTTCTTTAGTTCATACTGATGTCTGAGGCCCTTCTCATGTTCTCACCAAAGGGGGTTCTATATACTATGTGTCATTTGTTGATGACTGTACTCGTTACACTTGGGTTTATCTTATGACTTATAAATTCGATTTCTATCAGATATACCGTACCTTTCAGTCTATGATTACTACTTAGTTTGGGTCTACAATTAAAGTGTTACGGTCTGACTTAGGTGGGAAATATTTTAAAAATGAGTTCTGTAAGTATTTGGTCAATTTGGGTACCATTCACCAAACTTCCTGTATAGATACACCTATCTAAAATGGTCGAGCCAAGCGTAAACATTGTCATCTCCTTGAGACAGCTAGGTCTCTTCTTCTCTTTATCTCCGTTCCGGCTCCATTCTGGGGCGAGACAGTTCTTACTACTACTTTTCTTCTCAATCGCATGCCTACTTTCCTTCTTTCTGGTCAGTCTCCTTATGAGGCTTTGTTCTCCCGAATTCCTAACTACTCCCGTCTTTGTGTGTTTGGGTCTACCTGTTTTGTCATTCTTCCCCACAAAGATAGGACCAAACTTAGTGCCCGGTCTGTCCTCTGTGTCTTTTTGGGTTATAGTCATACTCAGAAAGGCTATCATACCCTGTTTCCCGTCGTCGTTATGTCTCCCGTCATGTTTCTTTTCTCGAACATCTACCTTACTTTCAGCTTCCTCCTCTTACCGCCCTAGTTTCCAAAGAGGATTTGGTTCATACTGATCCATTTCCTTCTGAGGTCCCTTCAGATGATTACATCTCCACAGTTCCTTCTAAGCTTGTTCCATCTTCTCCTCCTGCTTCACCTCTAGCTACTACTCCTTCGGTTTATTCCCCTTCTCCGTTGTTAGTTTATTTTTGTCGTAAGGCTCCTCCTCCACCAGTTGTCTCTACCCCTGCTGCTGATCCTCCTACTTCTGACAACTCTGATCCTGCTGCACATCGATATCCTACTTGAGCACGTCATCATCCAAACAGGTTAGGTTGGTCTAATACATGTATTTCTGCTTCCTATCATACTTTTTTGTCTGCTATTCACTCTTTTTCAGAACCTCAGTCTTACAAGAAGGCCTGTCAGGATCCTCATTGGGTTCAAGCTATAGAGGATGAGTTATCTACTTTACAGAAAACTAGTACTTGGGAGTTGGTTCCTTTGTCTGCTGGTAAGAATCTGGTTGGTTGCAAATGGGTTTACAAAGTCAAGACTCATTCTGATGGTTCTCTTGAGCGCTACAAAGCTCGTCTGGTTGCAAAAGGTTTCTCACAGGAGTATGGTATTGATTATGAAGAGACATTTGCTCCTGTTGCCAAGATGACTGCTGTTCGTACTTTGATCTCTATTGCTGCTGTTCGTTCTTGGTCTCTTTATCAGATGGATGTTAAGAATGCTTTCCTTAATAGCCATCTCACTGAGAAGATTTACATGCATCCTTCTCTTGGCCTTCACCATTCCTCTGCACAAGTTTGTCGCCTTCGGCGTGCTCTATAAGGTCTGAAGTAGTTTCCTCGTGCTTGGTATGATCGCTTTCAAACTGCTGTTACTGATCTTGGGTTTTACCCTTATGCCCAGGACTCTGCTTTATTTCTTCTCCATACCTATGCTGGATTTGTTGCGTTATTACTGTATGTTGATGATATGATCATCACTGGTTCTAACTCTTCTGCTATATCTGAGGTCAAACAGCATTTTTTCCACACCTTTGAAATGAAGGATCTGGGCCCATTGCAGTATTTTCTTGGTATTGAGGTAGCTTCTTCTCCAAGGGCTATTTTCTCTCTCAGGCCAAGTATACCAATGAGGTTATTCATCGTGCCGGTCTTACTGACACTAAGATTTCTGATACCCCTATTGAGCTTAATATAAAGCTCAACACTACTGATGGTGTTCTTCTGGATGATCTTACTCTATATCGAGAACTCGCGGGTTACTTAGGCTATCTGACGGTTACTCGTCCTGATCTTTCCTATGTTGTTCATGTGGTTAGCCAGTTTGTCTCTGCTCCTCGCTCCACACATTGGGCTGCCTTGGTTCGGATTCTTCGTTATCTCTGAGGTACTATCTTTCAGGGTTTATTATTGTCCTCTACTTCCTCTCTGGATTTGGTGGCCTATGCTGATTCTGATTGGGCTGGTGATGTTACTGATCGCAAGTCCACGTCTGGTTTTTGTATGTTTATCGGCGATTCCTTGATATCTTGGAAAAGTAAGAAACAAACTGTTGTTGCTCGCTTTACTACCGAAACTGAGTATCGTGCTATGGCTCATGCTATTACTGAAGTTGTCTGGTTTCGTTGTCTTCTTTCTGACTTGGGCATCCCTCAATCTTCCCCAACCTCTCTCTATTGTGACAATCGCAGTACTATTCAGATTGCACATAACACTGCCTTCCATGAGAGGACCAAGCACATTGAGATTGATTGTCATTTTGTTCGTCAGCATCTGCAGTCTGACTCTATCTCGCTTCCTTTCATCTCTTCAGCTCTACAGCTTGCTGACTTCTTTACCAAGACTCACACCACTGCTCGGTTTCAGTTTCTTCTTAGCAAACTCTCAGTGTTTTCTGCCCAACCACCTTGAGTTTGAGCGGGGGGTGTGAGAATAATATTAGTATAGTATATATTATGTGAATATTGTTTCCTATTTAGGATTGGTTTAGGTTTATTCTTGTTTCCTATTTAGGATTAGTGTTCTATATCTATTAGAATTCTATATCAGTGATGTATTCGTTTAGGATTAGGATTTAGTGTTCTATATAAGTGATGTATTCTTTGTTCAGTAAATACTATTGAATATACAAAAATTCTTTAGAATTCTTACAAAATCGCTATAGAGAATGAGAAACCTAACAATTTAGCAGCACCACCACACTGGTCTATGATCACATTATTTGATTTTAGACTCCTATGAATGATGGATGTAGGAAATGCAGTGTGGAGGTACACGAAAGCATATGCAATATCATTTGCAATCCTAACCCTAGTTTTCAATGATAATGATGATCCATCGTCATGATTCACCATGTCCCCTTCCCTTTTGTACAAGGACCTAGAGAGAAGTTGTTCAGTACTTCTTAGACCTTTATAAACCATAATTGGGTATTGGAATTCCAAGCAGCAACGTATGAGCTTCATAACAATCTTTTGACTACTCATCTGTGAGGTAATCACTATGTCACAGACAACATAGGCCATGGTACTAGGGTTAGGAGTAGCGTTATCATACCACTTATACTGCTTAACCAATATTAGGCGTTCTCCGAAAGAGCCTCTGTACAATTTGTAGTAAGCGTCTTTATCAATCCAATGCTGACAATCAAAGTTGTTGGTCGACCTAATTTGCTCTTCAGCAAAGAAATTATGGATAGGAATGCTACATTGGCCATTTCATTTAGTGATGAACTCCTCTAGTAACTTGCTTCCATTTTTCAAGAATGACTCGTATCTTTCTGTTTCCTCTCATTTGTGTCTAGTGTTAAAGAAAGACGATAATATTCCACCTCCACACTCCATATCTAACCAACCCCCCCTCCTCAAAAAAAAAAAAAAAATCTAAATGTCACACACAAATGATTAACTACCTTGGAATAATTTTACAGAACAAACAATACAAGCACTAAGCAACAGAGGTTTCTTTCTTATATGGCTAGTAAAAATTCCATATATCCATAGAAAAGACTAGCAGAGCTATGTTTTCTCAAGAATCACAACAATAATCAAACTAAAAATGAACAAAAGAAAACAACTATTATGCAACTATCAATACAGAGCAAGAATGATGATCTTTGACCTTTTTTTTTTTTTTTTTAATGTTTGCTCTACCTCTAGAATTTAGATAATCAAGACATGAAACTATATAAGCCTGTCTTCACTGTAAATATGCAGAGAAATAACACCAAAGTCGTCGTACAAACTTTAGATGAAATTTCTTCCTTCCTTCTTTTGATCCCTTTTTTTATTCCATAGTAGTCATGATCATTCACTATTATCTAAGAATATAAAGGAACCTGAGGAGAAAACTCTTCATGAATACCTATTCTAATAGGCAGACAAATATGGGATTATATTTCATAGTGAGATTTGATCATATAATAGAAAGCTTTAACCACCCTGTGGAACTATTTTGAGTTCTGTCAAAGAGGGACAACTGTAGAAACCCCATTTTTGACCGTCTTCAAGACTTGGACATCATCGTTTGAACACTCGATGATCATCCATGCTCATGTTCGTTTTGAGTTCCTGAAGGTCTTGGCTATGCACCTCGCCTTGGAGCTTCTCAACTTGTCTATTTTGTGCTTGGTTGTGGACCAAGAGCTTGTGGCTTTGTTTCTGAGGGAAGGGGGTGGCCTGTTGGCCAGCCCTACAACCCATCGGCCAGGCCCCATACCTATCGGCCATGCCCTCTTTCCATCGGCCATCAGTGGTGGCCAGTCGGCTTCATTAATGGCCGATCAGCACCTTTAATGGCCGGTCGGCCATGTTTTTTGGCCGAGACCCTTTTTCTTGCTTTTGCAGATATTTTTATTGCCAGTTGTGCCAGCTGGTGAGCACATAATGCATCTTCCATACACGTGTATGGAGGGATTGCACCAAGCTTCTAGCTTGTCTAACAAGCTTGAGACTTGGATTTCTATAAGAGGGGAGGCTCCTCTCCCCTTTCAGAGGTTCAAAAAATTTGCTTAGGGCTATACATATCCCTCTCTCTCTTGATTTCTCCCTCTCTCTCTATAATTGCACTAGTTTGTGCCTTAAAGTGGTTTTTCTTCACACTTTTGCACTAAAGCACCTAGTGAAACACCTTCACTCTTGAGCTGAGGTACTTGGAGGTTTGTTTGAAGCTCAAAAGCTTGGTTTTTTCCTTAGAAGTTACTGTCTTGAAGTTATTCTTCAGGGTGAGTCTCATATCCTTTTTAAAGCTTTATTTTCATTGCTTATTTGGCCCTCCTTGCATATTGTTTTAGGCCTTGCTTTCAACTACAAAAAGCTTTGTTTTCAAGTGTTTAAAATAGTTGTTTGAGGCCTCTTTGGTGTTGAGGGTGTTCTACCCTCTTGTGTGCCTTATTGGCTTGAGCTTGGTGCCATCTTTTAAGACCTTTGAGGCAGTCTTTATTTGGCCTTTTAACCACTGAAATCCAGTGGATTTTCAGTGGTAGAAATGTAGTTTTGAGGTCCAAAATGAGAGGGGGTGGTCCCCTCTCCTCTTGTCTTGTTTGCTTGCCTTGTTGGCCTAATTATTGAGCATGTGTTTCTAGCATGTGTTGGCTTGTTCTCAGCCTATTCTTGGCCTTATTTCAGCGTGGTATAACTCTGGTTTGGCTTGGTTGAGTCACCTCATGCATGCTTTTTACACTTGTAGTGTAATCTTGCCATTTAGCCTTGTGTGCTCAATACTTTGATCCATCATGCTAGCCTATTTTGGTTCTATCTCAGCATGTTTTTGGTATTATTTTGGCATGTTGTAACTCTGATTTTGGTTGGTAGAGCCACCTCTTGCATGCTTCTTACACTTGTAGTGTAAACCTTGCTCACTAGCCTAGTATACTTGGTGTTTTGGCCCATTATTCTAGGATGTTTTGGCTCCACTCCAGCAAGTTTTTACTCATGTTTTAACATGCTTTAGCTCTATTTTGAGGCTTCTTAGTCGTGTGATGCTTGTTATGCATGCTTGTAGTGCAATAGCCTTGAATAGCTTTGAGTTTTGAGGTATCTTGCATGCTTAGCTTGAGGTATTTGCATGTTTTGGCATGTTATTTCAGAGCATATAGTGTTGCCACACTTCCATGTTTTTCACTCTTTAGGTGCTCTTGAGAGTTGCGCCTTTATGCCTTGTTTGTGAGCCAATGCATGAGCATCATTCTCTTGCCATTCATGCTACCATTTCAGATCATTTTGGCCACTGTTTTGGCATGCATGAGGTCTGTTTGGTGTTGGTTTAGTCCATTAAGCATTGTGTTGCATGGTCCTTGTGTTGTATCCTTCACTAGTATTTAATGCTTAAGTGTTCTAGTATGTTGTGCATGAGTGTTTACATGTTAGAGTCTTGTGTATACCACCTTAACATGTCAAGATTAGCATGCTGTTTGCATAGCACGTTGTTTGCATGTGTGTTGCGTTGCATTGTTTTTGAGAATGGATGTTAATTTAAACACGAGAAACGAGGGGCGTTTCATACTGGAAGTGATGAAACACGCCTCATTTCTTTGTCGCCGACCCTCTTGATCAAGCATGATAGAGGTGGAGGCCCTTGTGTGTTACTTGTGCATTTATCAACATTGTGCAAGCTTCACTCTTTGGCCATCATGCATTGAGATGCGTGATTGGTGGTTCGAGAGCCGAGCACTAAACTCCTTTGAGCTTGAGACATGATAGGGAGTGTAGTTGCACACACATTTCCTTGCAAATACACTGCCATGCCTCTGTTTCTGCTCTGTTGCAGCAAAAAGAGAAATTGCTGGAAGAAGTGGCCGACCGGCCATCAAAGCTACCGACCGGCCATCAAGGCTGCCGATCGGCTATCAGAAGTGGCCGATGGCCATCAACTTTGGCCGATGGCCATCCCTCTTGGCCGACTATCCCTCAGCATGTTCCTAAGGTGGGTCAAAAGCATTCTGGAAGTTGGCATAATTTTCAGAAGTACAGAAGTGTGCAAATAGAGGCACCATAAGGCACGGTAGTGGATTTTCGGGAGGAAGCTGATCGAGCATGCATGTCCCTCATCCTTGAGGCCATTTACTCGCTTTTGTTAACTTAGAATAAGTTAGCCATTTCATTCAATTATGCTGTAATTAATTAGCTAGAATAGTTAGTTAATTAGTTAGTTTGTAATAGTTAGCTTAATTAGCGTAGCTAGTCAGTTGATTTATTCGGACCCTCTGTCGAGAGGGCAAATACTGTAATAAGTGTGCGTGTGTGTGTGAATGTCTTCCAACCCCACGTTTTTCTCCCTTTTATTTACCCGCTTTCAGTGGTTAGATTAGGGCATATTTCAATTAGCATCCTTATGCTTTGCATGCATGCATCATTTATTTGTATTGCATGCTCCGGGCTCAGCACATCATTCAAACTGCATTGTATTTCAATACACTTACTTGAATACGTGTTCAACAACATGTTATCGAGTGTTGCATTCATATGCCATTCTAGATAGCCGAGCCTATTTTAGTTGCATTTTTGCATGTGTTGCATTAGGCATCTTAACATAGCTAGGATCATGCATGATTTCTAACTAGCTTCTGTTTTAGCTCGGAGTACACTGTGAGTGTTTATACTTTAGCATCCTTGCATGTGTGTAAGTGACTGCCATGATAGCATGCTTGCCATGAGGCTAACTGCTTAAGTGATTAATTGCATGAATGCTTGTGGATGAAGGCTTCATTGCTTGAATTGGAACAATTCATCAAAATGTGAGTTTTAAGCCCACTTCGCAGAGTGGCAAATCATGTTGTTTTAAGCCAAGTTGAGGGTGGCAAATCCACATTTTAGCCTACTTGAGGGTAGCAACTTCAAACCATTTTCGAAAAATAAACATGAGATGTTTTGCTCTAATCCTTGCGATTGAGTCTATACTTGTGTGTTGTGCGCATCACATAGTAATTCTAGATTAATAACTGGAATAAGAACACATGTGCTTTCAAAAACAACATATCATGTTAGTAGAAGCCGATCTTTGATCGGGCGAGCGGGGGTGCTCATTTCAAGACCTTCCCCTCTCGTACCCAAGTTCTCGAGCCGAGGCAACTTTGGTGATGACGGACATGTGGCCTTAGGCACGAGTCAGGGTTTCCTAAATTTTCCAAAACAAAATATTTAGGTGGCGACTCTGAAATTTGGCAAAGCAGTCCATGTTTGGCGCTTTTTGATTCAAAATTGATTTTTCAAAACCAATTGCCGGATGTGGACTCTTTGGTGATTTATCAGTCTTACATTGCACTTTGTGAGATTAGATTCAGAACCGTGACAGGAGTCCGAACTGTAGTAGCTATGAACTACAATTCGCGCCCTCGTGCGTGGAGCGGAGTTCGGGCGGTCTACACACGTTTTTCTAGCTTAGCTTAGCTTATTTCCAGCATGTTTTTGCCTCTGATTTTTGCTTCTTTAGCTCTGTTTTGGGTCGTTTGGGTTGTATGAGTAGTGTTTTGCATAGTTGTAGTGTAAAGGGCTTTACTAGTTTGTTGTTTTAGGCCTTTAAACATGATTTGCTTGAGTTGGTTGCATGTTGTGTCATTTTACATGTAATTTCAGCATATGTAGCTCTATCACATGCTCATTTGTTTCACTCTTTCATTTTCTTTTAAGAGTTGTTTCAAGTTTAGGATCCTTTAAGCTTGAGATAAGTTCATTGCTTAATGGTTTAATCCTCTTTGAGGGTTCATTATCAACGCCATGAACTCTCTCTTGCCTTACATCATCCCTTGGTTGACACTTTTTTTGCTTTAGAGGACACTCACCAATGGACTAAATGAATTAAAGAATGAATTGGTAATTTAAAATGAGTAAACAAAATTGACAAGTAAAAGAGGCAAGAATAAGCATCTTTTGTGTTGCATTGCATGTGTTCGAATCGGACGTTAATTTGAACACAAGGAGAATGGGACATTTCATACTCATAGTGATGAAATGTGCCATTTTCCTTGGTCTCCATTGCCCTTGATCATGCATGATAGGGTGGTGGTCCTTTGAGTAATACTTGTGCATTTATTGAAATTGTACTCCTTGGTTCTTTGGCCATCATGCATTGAAAATGCTTGGTTAGTGGTTTTGGAACCAAGAGTACCACTCCTTGGAGATGTTTTGATGATAAGGAGTGGTACACAGTACATACAACCTATGAAATTACTTCTTTCCTGCTCTGTGTTATGCTATGTTGCAGCAGATTGAAGTTGTTCATCAGTGGCCGGCAGTGCCCTTTTGTAGCAACCACATGGCCGGCAGCCTCCATTAGTGGCCGGCCAACCACTGATGTACTCTCAGAACAGTGCCCTTTCAGCATACCAGAATTCAACTGTGCAAACAGAGGTAGTCAGCAGCAAAGCAATGGCATTCCGGGTGGAAAATGAGCGCGCACATGTGCATTTGATGCATCTCAAGTTTAACTAGTTAGAACAGCATGCCTATTGTTATTTTCGAGCTGGTTTTGTACTTAATTAATTTAGTTTAATTAATTAGTACAATATTTATTTGATTAGCTTAGATTAGTTAATTGATTGTTGTAATAATTAAGTAGCTTAGCTTAGCTATTTCTTTATTTTGTTTTGTATTAATTAGCTTAGTTAGCTTAGATTAGCTAATTATTTATTCGGATCCTCCTTCGTGAGGGCATAACGTTGTAATAAGTGTGCGTACTTGTGTGCATATTTTCCAACCCCACGTCTTTCTCCCTTTTATTTAATCGCTTTTGATGGTTAGATTAGGGACATTTTCAATTAGCATACCTTATGCTTGCATGTTTGCATCCATTCATTTCGTATTGCATGCACCGAGGCTTGGCGCATAATTCAAACTGCGTTGCAATTTCAATATCTTCTTTGAATATGTGTTTCAAAGCATGCTATCAAATTGTTGCAAATACCATGATTAAGTAGCCGAGCCTATTTAATTGCATATTGCATATTGCATGTGTTGTATTAGTCATTTAACATAGTTAGGAATCATGCATTTTTCTAACTTTGTTTTCTTAGCTTGGAGTCCTAGGTAAGTTTTTATGCTTTAGCATACTTGCATGAGTGTAAGAGATTGCCATGATTAGCATGCTTGCCATGAGGCTATATGCTTAAATGCTAAATTGTATGAATGCCTGTGGATGAAGGCTTGTTGCTTGAATTGGAACAATTCAACGAATGTGCGTTTTAAGCCCACTTTGTTGAGGGCAAATCATGTTTTAAGCCCATTATGTTTGGTGGCAAATCCGCGTATTTTAAGCCCACTTGAGGGTGGCAAAATTCAAGCCATTTTCGAAAACAAACACGACTTGAAGTGTTCCAATTCCTGCGATGTAGTCTGTACTTGCTTGTGTGCGTCAGATAGTAAGGTTAGAATTAATAACCGGAATAAGAACACATAAGGTTTATAACAGAACATATCATGAGTAGTAGAGGCTGATCTTTGATCGGGCGAGCGGGGGTGCTCAATTCATGACCTTCCCCCTTCGTACCTAAGTTCCCGAGCCGAGGCGACTTTGGTGATGACGGATACGTGGCCTCTGGCATGAGTCAGGGTTTCCTAAATTTCCCCAAAATAAAAATATTTAGGTAGCGACTCTATATCTGGCAAAGCAGTCCAATTTTGGCATTATTTGATTAAATATCGATTTTCTAAAAAGGTTTTCCGGATTTGGACTCTTTGGTGATTATCAGTTTCACATTGAACTTGTGAGATTAGATTTACAACCGCGGGAGTCCCAACTGTGAGGCCTTTCTTTTCAAACCTTTCCGAAAGGCGGGGCGCGAGAAAAATGCGAGTCCACACTATCATCCAACTTTAGTTCCTTCTGGCAGACACACTACATCTAATTTACTTCCATAGCTCGATTTGTGAGAGTCAACAAATTTTTAAAGTCAAGCAGACATATCGACATCAAACTTTTAATGGCATGTTGATAATATTAAGACATCCCATAAACACTCTCAAAAATTAGAATGAGCTTATTTATAAAATATAATGAAAACGTAGAAAATTCATCAAAGCCATTGAAACTATAATTAACAGAAAATACAAATTTATTATTCCAATGCTTAAGGTGCTCTTTATGAGTCCCAAACCAGAGAAAATGCTGGTAGCCTTTTTTTTCCTTTTTTCAATCGGTACATTAGAAGAGGAGGGGGGGCTTGTACCCATGACCTCCTCTTAGTGAGGTACACGGTTTCTGGCCACTAAACTAACCCCAATGATTTTTTTTCCCTTCACACACTACAACAAAAGTCACTATTTACGGCATCATGTTTACGGCATGCATTAAATGCATGTCGTAGTTATTATATTCTACGGCATTTTTTTTGTTCAAGCCGTTAATGTTTTGCCAATAATAGCATACATACTATGTAAGTCATTAATTCATATATTTATGGCATACAAAAGTATGCCGTAAAAAATATATGTTTTCACGACCTACAAAAATATGTCGTAAAATATTTGCATTTAAGACGACATACATTTCATGTTGTAAAATATTATAACTTTACACGGCATGCATTAACATGTTGTGAAAACTTCTGCAAAAAAAAAAAAAAAAATGCAATCCAAAATTTTTTTATGGCATGCAAAAGCATGCCGTAAAAAATATATATTTTCACGACATACAAAAATATGTCATTAAATATTTGTACTTAAGACGACATATATTTCATGTCGTAAAATACTATAACTTTACACGGCATGCATTGGCATGTCATGAAAACTTTTATTAAAAAAAATTTTAATACAAAAATAATTTATAAACTTATACTTAAATCTTTTTTTCTAAAATTTTCTACTCCAAATTTTTTTATTTGTTAATATTGTTAAAATTACACATTTTTTTGCATCCCAGTTTTTATTTAATACAAAAATAACAGTTTTTTTTTAGTACAAAAATAACAATTTTTTTTTGAGTAGATTTATAGCAATCTATTAGCTCACATTTTTTTTCTCTCTCTCTCTCTCTCTCTCTCTCTCTCTTCTCCTTCTCTCTACTTTCTCTCCAGCGACCACCAGCACCACCAGCAACCAGCACCGCCAGCAACCACCACCAACCACTGCCCCTCCGATGATGTTAGTTACACGAGCACCAATCGATTGATTCCGAGCTTGACATTTGATTCTAATTTCGAGCCTTGGATTAATTCGGTGAGAGCCTTGGATTGCATCCTTTATTCGATTAATTCAGTTTCTTCTCTCTCATGTCTCTTTGATTTTGATTTGATTTCTAGAGTTTTATTCGATTAATTCAGTTTCTCTCTCTCTCTCTCTCTCTCTCTTTCTTCTCCTTCTCTCTACTTTCTCTCTCTCTCTCTCTCTCTCTCTCTCTCTCTTTCTTCCCTTTCCTCTATTTTCCCATTTTGTCACTCTTGCTCTAGGGTTTTTATATTATTTATTTAGTTTGATTTCCTGTTTAGCCTGTTTTTGGTTTAATTTCTTCAACTTGCAGTAAATTTGGAGTTGCATTGGTAGATTGTCTAGCTAATTTAGCAGTTCTCTTTGTTTTTGTTGAGGGAAAAATTTGGGTTCATTAAGGCATTTGAGTTTATTAAGGAAAAATTTGGGGTCCCTACGATTGTGTGTCTTGCTTTGGGGGGTTTAGGAGCTGGGTTGATAGCTGCCAAGTATCTTGGAATACTCAAATGAGTTTCACTAATGTTGATGAAATTATCTACGACATACAAAGTATATCATTAATGTTTAATTTATTACTTTTTACAACTTTACCTGCATGTCGTAAATGACGTTTGACTTTCCACGGCATGTCATATAACGGCATTTATGTGCATGGCGTAAAAGAGATTTTACGGCATGCATTGCAAGCCGTAAAAATTCAATTTTGTTGTAGTGACATTCTTTTCTTTTCTTTTTGTTTGGGGGAAGGGGCTGCAAGCAATACCAAAATAGAGTGCAAAAGAGAAAGAGAAAGAGAAAGAGAAAGAGAAAGAGAGGTGAACTAGAGGTGATCTACCAGCTCGGCTGCAAGGAATGCCAAAATGGTTGTAAACTTGGATTTAACATCAACCCATTTACAATTGCAGATAAATATCCATAAGCAAGAGTTTCAATGGAACCAGAGGTGATCCACTAGCAGGACAAGGCTTACCTGATTGATAACACCCTAATTAATGTGAGGACTAGAAGGACCAACTATCCATGCAAATAACTATGTTTTAGTGTAAAGTTTGTTCAAAATTTAATATTATTTGTTAAGCATTGAATTTAAATTATAAAGCAGGTACACCAAACATTTATGCAACAACTATAGAACTAACCCTATTGTACACCAAGAATAGTCGCTATGAGGAAACATGAATTCGGCAGACCCCTAACTTTGGGTTGCCTAAGATAAACATGCACACCCTCCTTCTCAGCTTGTCGCCGCAATTCTACTGTCTTTTTCATAAGAATTACAGCTATCCTGTTTTCTGTATCCAAATCCATCTAAACCTGACAAGGAAAGCCAAAGAGCAAAACAATTCAACACTAGATACAACTTAGACACCCAAAAGGCAAAATGGAACCAGAATATCCTAATGCATGCATACATGTTACAGAGATAAAATATATGAGCTTTACGATGGCATATCGGTTCTCAATTATGTGTCACAAATCGCATTGAATCTTGTATCATATTTGTTCCTCTTTTTCTTATTTGCGACATTCTTGGCAATAGGTGGAACAAGTATATAAACAAAAATGTACATGGCACCAGAATGAAGTATAAAGCAATCAATATTCAACTTCATGAAGAGTACTATGGATCAAGAGTGCAAAGGTACAAATCATTAGTAGTAGCACCTACAAATGAATATTAAAGATAAATTAAATCAATTCAACAGAATATCAAGTGGCACTATTCAACCTCCATTCCACAAAATAGGCTATTAAAAATCAATCTGGCATAATGACATTTCACATTCAAGCAAAGCACTTGGAATTAACAAGGACCAACACTAGGTAATGTCCGTCTCGACAACTTAGCCCTCATTAAAAGAACTATCCAACCCATGACCTTGAATTAGTAGCTATGGTATTTGCTTTGAAAATTTGGCGACATTATCTATACGGTGTGACTTGTGAAGTGTACACTGATCGTAAAAGCCTCAAATATTTCTTCACCCAAAAGGAATTGAACATGAGATAGAGACGGTGGCTTGAGTTAATCAAGGATTATGATTTGCAAATCTTGTACCATCCGGGAAAAGCCTATACCGTTGCAGATGCCCTGAGCCAGAAATCCATGGGTAATTTTTCATGTTTACTTACCAGTCGGAAGGAGTTAATATATGATCTAGAAAAGAATAAGATTAAAATTGTACTACGTGAACAAGGCAGGATCTTAACTGCCATTTCTGTTCAACCTGCAATCATTGAAGAGATTAAAGAGAAACAACATGAAGATGAATTCTTGAAGAGAATTTTCAATGAAATTGACTCAAAACCGAGGCCTAGGTTTGTGATTGAAAATTATGTGTTAAAATTTCATAATAGATTTTGTGTACCAGATTGTTCTGATTTAAGGAAACATGTTATGACCGAGGCTCACAATTCAAAATTTGCTATGCATCTGGGGAGTACAAAGATGTACTATGACATGAAACAAAATTTCTGGTGGCCTGGGATGAAGAAGAGTATTGCTAACTTTGTAGCTAGATGTTTGCACTGCCAACAAGTTAACACTTAATATCAACAACCTGCTGGATTACTTCAACCGCTCCCAATACCAGAATGGCAATAGGAGCACATCACTATGGACTTCATTGTGGGTTTGCCTCGTTCTTCTCGAGGTATGGATTCTATTTGGGTCATTGTTGACTATTTGGGTTATTGTTGACCGATTGACTAAGTATGCTCATTTTCTGCCTGTTAAAACTATTTATAATGTGGACAAGTTGGCTAATCTTTATATAAATGAGATTATGAGATTGCATGGTGTGCCAGTATCTATTGTATCTGATAGAGATTCGAAGTTTACGTCAAGGTTTTGGCAAAGTTTACAACAGGCTTTGGGAACGGAATTGATACTAAGCAGTGCTTATCATCTACAGACAAATGGCCAATTTGAACGGACCATTCAAACATTGGAAGACTTGTTACGGATGTGTGCCCTAGATTTCCAAGGCAGTTGGGAAACCTACTTACTATTGGCCGAATTTGTGTATAACAATAACTACCATTCGAGTATCGGTATGGCTCCTTATGAAGCTTTGCATGGTAGAAAGTGTCGATCTCCAATTTGCTGGGTTGAAGTAGGTGATAGACCTTTGTTGGGACCAGAACTTGTGCAAGAAACAACTAAGAAAGTGAAAATGATTCAAAAACATCTGAAAACTGCATAGAGCCGCCAGAAGAGTTATATTGATGTCCGGAGAAGAGATAGGGAATACGAAGTCGATGACCATGTATTTATAAAAGTAACTCCAATGAAGGGTTAGACTCAATTTGGGGTGAAAGAAAAGTTACCACCAAGATACGTTGGCCCGTATGAAGTTTTAAAGAAAATCAACTTAGTAACACACCGAGTAGTCTTACCTTCGGTGATAGAAAATATGCACGACGTTTTTCATGTTTCAATGCTTTGGGATTATTTGAGAGATCCTTTACATGTCATTGAACCAACCCATGTGCTTTTGAAAGATGACTATACATATGAAAAGAGGCCAATTCAGGTGGTAAACCATAGAATCAAGAGATTGAGGAAGAAAAAAATACCATTGGTGAAGGTTGATTGGCAAAACCACGGAGGGACTTATGCAACTTGGGAAATGGATGAGGAAATGATGAAGAGATACCGTGAATTGTTCCCTCTGAATATGATATTCTTATAAACCGAAGGCAATTCGAGTTTAGAGGACCAAACTCTTTGAGGGGGGAAGATTATAACAACCCTGACATTTGATTAACGTTAATTCATGATTAAATAAGCCTAATCAGTAATTAAGGTGAAATTATGAGTTAATTGCATGTGTGTGTCGCATTATTGTGCTTATATATGTTTATCGTAGAAAGATCTATTTGCATTTCTATTTCTTCTTGCGAATTGAAGGCCTTATTGACATCCAATCATGAAATTGACTTGATTTATGTGCTATTTAGGATTTTTAGAACATTATGGTAATTAATTAAAATTCGTTTCGGAACGATTAAATTAGAATGATTAATGCCAACTAATTAGCCAACTCCTAATTAAGCCTATATAACGCACCTATTGTGCCTCCATTCATTCTTTTTCTTCATCTCAACATATCTTTGAGCTTACACACAAAAACCAAACGTGGGAGAGAGAGGGAAGAGGAGTTTGAGCTCAATTAGGAAGATTACTAGAGAACTTAGAGATTTTGGCTTGGAACTTCCAACAATTAATCATCTAGAGCATCATTGACAAACCTAGGTAAGAATTCAACCTCTAGATTGTACAATTATGATGTGCAAGACATGAACTCTAGAGAATTATGTTGAATAATGCAAGAATTGAGTTAGAAATAAAGAGAATTGAACCATATCATGCATGCATGCATATATCATGGCATTTTGAGTAGATTTCTAAAGAATTTTCACATGCATGTGTCTATCTTGACTTGGTTTTGAGAATTCATCACATTTCTTAACATTTGACCTTAATTGATCATGTTTTGGAAAGCCTAAGCTCAAAGTACTTCATGCATGCCATGTTCATGGCATATTCATAAATTGCAAGTTGGAGTTTTGGTCAATTGGCATGCTCCTTGATTTAGTGAAATGATTTTCAAATCATAGTATTTTACAAGTTTCTAAGTGTTTTTTGGAATTTTGGCCCAAAAAGATGAGTTTTGAAGTGTGTAATTCGAGTTTGGAGCTTGGGAGTGCAATTTGGAAATTCTAGATTTTGCACTTCCGCTCGAGCGGCAAAATCTATGCTCGAGCGACCACCCTATGATCTTGCACTTCACGCTCGAGCGACTAGAAGTTTGCTCGAGCAAGAAATGCAAGCTCCCAAAAGTTTTCACATTTTGTAGACCGCTCGAGCGACAGAGGTTGTGCTTCGAGCGGGGACCTCAGTCTCACGCTAGAGTGATTGTTGAGCGGCCATCGAGCGAAGATTTCACATAGCCAGTACTTTTGCAGAATGTTTAGACCACTTGAGTGAGGGAATCTTTGCTCGAGCGACCCCTCATATGTTTGCATGTCTGCTTAAGCGTGACCCTATTTTCACCAAGTTTTGTTAAGAGTTCCAAAGTGTATTTTAGCATCCACATTTCATCCTAGGCATTCCTAGGCCACGATTAGGACTCAAGAAGAGGTTAAGACCTAGAAACACACTAAGGATGAAACGAAAGAAGTTAAGTACCAACCGAGTGTGTGTTTCATTATGTGTTTTTATTATGTGTGTGTAGGTCATGCGCCACAAGTTGTCTGACTTGTCTGTTCTACAAGTGAAGCCATTTGTGAGTAATAACTTTGTAAAGCTATGATCACGTTAAAATATTTTCTTATATGATATGACAAGAAATGATCAACTTTCTGAAATGCTATCTTCTGTATCAATGAATGAATGTCTAATTTTTGACAAGCATGAGTGGTATCCTTGGTACAAGGCCCTTGCCTAGGGGTAAAAATACCGTGGTTTCAAAGCCCTTACTTGGGGGTAACAATACCATGGCTCAAGTATGATACAAGTTTCCTGGTACCGGAGGTTCCTTATGGAACTAACAAGCATGATAACGCTAATGAATGTACCATGTATGATTAAGCATGAACTCTGATTTTTGTATGTAGTTTGAACAAGAATATGAATATACATCTGTTTTTTATATGAACTGTGATTTCTGAATCTATTATGGATATCATTCATTTAAACCCTTTACCCTGTTATTATTCACTGGGCTTCTGCTCACTATTTACATTATGTATGTAGGTGAATAGACGCGTGACCAGGCCTAAGTTGCTGCCTAAAGTGTTTTGTGTAAGCCAACCACTATGCCTCCTGGGGAGGTTCCTTTCGAGAAGTCAAGTTTTGTGAACCTCATGAAGATGTTTTATTGGTTGTTTTGCTTTCCTATATGCTGGGCTAAGTTCCTCATGACATTATATGTATAGTGATACAAGTCTTATAGAAGTTTAAAACTTATTTGTCTCATGTATGTCTTTACAGCTCTATGGACCTAGTATTTTGTATAATTACTTCTGCAGCCCCTTATATTTTGTTATTATCATAAGAGGCCTTTGGTAATCCCAGGATTACTGGCCGGTTACGTCACTAAACCTAAAGGGACGGGTTTGGGTCGTGACAGTTCCGGTCGCAACTTTTTGGCCATGTCTGAACAACCACCGAGGCCTACCCGAATAGGTGCATGGTTGGCTATAAATAGCCTGCCATTCTAGCAAATTCATTTCATTGAATTTCCAAACGTTTCTTCCTTTTCTTCTTCTATTCGTCCTCTTATGCTCCTGCATCTGTCTACCATTTAGTTTCTAGGAAAAGAAAAAGAGAGTTATAGCATTGTTTGGTTCGTCAGACTTGACTTTATAGTGTTGCAAATCAAGTAGTAGTCGTTGCATTTTAGGAGGTAGACGCCGTTAAATTTCGAAGTACCAGAGTAAGGGCGAAATCTACTTTAAAGAGATTGTGTCCAATATAAGTCTCGACTTATAATTTCTGTAAACAATTAATTCATATTTTAATTTATTTAATTATTTTTTGGATTATTTATTTTTGTTTTTTATGTTTTATTTATACAATTATTTACAAATAGACACAATCACTGAGTTATAACAATTTTTGTATTTTCTCTACTTCAATTTTTTTTTGGCATTTTCATAAAATAACCTGTTAGAAGGGGCAGTCATCAATCAAACCGGCCTGGGTGCACCACATATTATGAACATATGTATTATCTCATGTTGAGCTTAGCCCAGTATGAATAATTTTATCATCTCAAGTTTGCCCTTAATGCTATATTTGATTGGGGGATTTAAGGACGAATTTGAAAAAAAGAAAAAGAAAAAAAAAGATAAAATGTAAATAAAATATACCTACATTTCACCTACTTTCACACATCATTTAAATAAAATATACCTACATTTCACCTACTTTCACACATCATTTCCCTTTCCTTTTCTGAATCCCTCCTCAGATCTTCTAACCAAATACAATGTAAGAGAACTTTAGAACTCTAAGCATGCTCACTTAACTTGGTATATATGGATGGACCATGAAATAAAATTGGCCACTTCAATTTGGGTATTTGCACACATGTTTGCGTTTGTCTTTTTTTTTTTTGGTAAATTACATTTTGTTCCCTTAAAGTTTCACTCATTTCTCACTTTAACTCTTTAAGTTTGATTTTTCCCACATTGGCTCTTTATATTTGCAATCCTTTCTACTTTGGCTTTTCATGTTTGCAATGCTTCCCACTTTCCTCCTAGACTAACTTCCATAAAAAAAACTAATAGAATCTGCCACATCACCAACACATCAGCTCTATGTGTGATATAAAAAATTCATTAAAGATGCAAAAAATGAAAAATATAAAACAAAAAAATTAGAATTTTTTTTAGTCTTTAGTGAATCTTTTTCAAATTTATTCATAAAAATTATTACATTATAGATGCATCTAGATTAGATGCATCTAAAAAAATAAAAACAAATTTAACTAAAAAAAAAGTTCACTATAGACGAAAAAAAACGATAATAAACTTTTCATTTCAGAATTGGCAATACAGGTATTTGAGTTAGTATATTTTTATTTTTTTTCATCTTTAGAATTTTTTTTTCTTTTTTTGGTTAATTTTATTATTTTTATTTTTTTAGGTGCATCTAATCTAGATGCATCTATAATGTAATAATGTTTATGAATAAATTTGAAAAAAAAAGTTCACTAAAGATTAAAAAAAAATTCCAATTTCACTTTGTTTGGTTTCAATTTTCAGAATTCACTCTTCAGAAAATTCTACTTTTTTGTTTTCCGTATTTTTTTGTTTTCACTGATTTTTTTAATATTTTATGCATTTTTTTTTTTAAATTTTTAGGCACATCTAACATAAATACACTTAAAAAGTATAATATTTGTGAATTTTTTTTTTTTTTAAAAATCACTAAACACCAAAAATACCAACAAAAAAAAAATAATAAAAATTCAGTACATTGTTTTGTATTTTTGCGTATTTATTAATTTTTTAAAATACTTTACAATTTAGATATATCTAAGTAAGGTGCATCTAAAAAAGTAAAAAAAAAAAATACTTAAAATTTTAAAAATATTCAATTTTTAAAAAACTAAATTTATGCTTGTAGACTAAAACTAAATTTTAAACTAAATTCAATTTTCAAAAAACTAAATTTAGAAAACTAAAACCAAACACTGAATTTTGTTGTTTTCTACTTGTAGACACCCATTTTTGATCGCCCTCACGACTTGGATGTCACCACTTGCACATCCAATGATGAGTGTATATGCTTGTCAAGTGTTCGAAGTCCTCAACGGAATGCCACAACTTTGAGCTTTTCAAACCCTACACACCCCTTGCTTTATTTTGGATCACAACCATAGATTTTCAAGCTTGCAACCTCTTGTGGCCTGTCGGCCACAAGTGTGTTTTGCAGATATTTTTCTGCCAATTGTGCCAACTGTTGGCACATATGCATCCACCTTCTTACACTTGTATGTATTGATATTTCTGAGGGAGTGTAATGTTTTTCTATATATAGAGGGCCTCTCCTCTTTCTTTAAAGGTTAGAAAATTTTGGAGCAAATTATTCTCTCTTTCTCTCTCTCTCTCTCTCTCTCTTGTAAATTTCTTGACCTTTTGCCTATACACTCTAAACCAAACCTTACCATCTTGGAGTTGAGGTACTTTTGAGCCTTCTTTGAGCTCTTGAGGGTGTGCTTGTGTTGAATTGTTGCTTGGAAGTGTTCTCCTCTTCAAGAGGTATAAGGCTTGATTTGTTTCCTTGTTTTGTTTGCTATTTTTTCTACAATTTTTCCTACTATTTTTTTTTTACTGTTTTTAGGTTGTCTAAGCTCTATAATTTTGGGCTGGCACTTGTGGTTTAAGGCCTTAAAGGGTGGAGGGGTGGTTCACCTCTTTTTCCATCTTGCTTCTCTAGCCTTTACCCGTGTGTTTCCCACCTTTACACTATCTTTTTTTTTTTTTGAGATTTTAAACATTGATTTTTAGAGTTATTTTAGTGGCTGAAATGTTGTTTTGAAGCCCAAAATTAGAGGGGTTAGCCTCCTCTCCTTGTGTCTTACTTACTCGCCTAGCATGCTCTATGTTTTAGCTTATTATTCTAGCTATTTTTGTCTTAATTCCAGCATGTTTTAAGACTTGTTAGCACTGTTTTAAGATTGTTTTTAAGTGTTCATTGCATTTGAGTCTTGTATTGCATGCTTGTAGTGTAATTGTCCACATAGGTTTGGTGGTTTAGGCCTTAGCCACCATCCTATTTGAGTTGATAGCATTTATTTATAGCTTTCCATAATTGTGATCACCTTTAATCACCTCTGCAACCTCTCTCATTTCTTGGCTTTTGCTTTGCTTTGAAAGTTGGTTCAAACTAATTGCTTGTTTAAAGCATGAGATTGAGGTCTTGTGCTTAATGATTTAATCCCTTTGGGGGTTCATTACCAATGACATGATACTTCTCTCATGCCTAAAAATAACTTTTGGTTTGATGCTTCTTTCCATTAGAGGACTTAAAGCTCACTTTTGGACTTAATGAATTAAAGAATGGAAGGGTAATTAAAATGGGGTAATAAAACTTGAATGAAAAAGTAATGCAAGATAATAACTTGGTTGGGTTCAATCGGATGTTAATTGAACCCTTGAGTCTTGAATTGTATCATACTTGCTAGTGATGTAAACGTTTCAATAGTCATTGTCAACCATTTCCCTTGATCAATTCATGATAAGGAGGGGGTTTGAGAGTCTTTATTTGTTGCATTTATTGAACTTGCACACTTTGGTTCATAGGTCATCATGTAATGAAATTGTATCAAGTGATGGTTTGTGAATCAAATTTTGCCACTCCTTTGAGCCGTTTGATGATAAGGAGGGGTAAGTTGTGCAAACAACCCCTGAGAATACCCTGTGCTTGCTATGTTTGTTCTTTGTTACAACAAGAAGAACCAGCCATCAGTGGCCGACAGGCCACCATTTGGGGACGGCAGGCCACCACTTCTAGCTTGCCGGCCACCTTCGCAAAATCCAGCAGTAGCTTTTTGAAATGAAACAGAGTTGTTTTTCAGGAAGAAAAATAGTGCAAGTGTTCTACTATGCAACAGGGGCTTCCTGGCAGCAGAATAGTGGCTTTTTTGGGTTAAAATCTGCACGCATGTGTAGCTCAACTTTTTTTTGCCTCCTTTTGGAAGCTCGAATTGGTCTTATAGTTCGGACTCCCATAGTTCTGAATCTAATCTCACAAGTGCAATGTGAAATTGATAATCACCAAAGAGTCCAAATCCGGCAAATCGTTTTGGAAAATCGATTTTTAATCAAATATTGCCAAAATTGGACTGTTTTGCCAGATACAGAGTTGCCATTTAAATATTTTATTTTTTAGAGAAATTTAGGAAACCCTGACTTGTGCCAAAGGCCACGTGTCCGTCATCACCAAAGTTGCCTCGGTTCGAGAACTTGGATACGAAGGGGGAAGGTCATGAATTGAGCACCCCTGCTCGCCTGATCAAAGATCGGCCTCTATTAATCATGATATGCTTTTTATAAACATTATTTGTTCTTGTTCTGGTTATTAATCTAACATTACTATGTGATGTGCACGCATACAAGTATAGACTAGTTTGCTCAATTTGGAACAATTTAACTCATGTTTGTTTGCGAAAATGGTTTGAAGTTGCCACCTCAAGTGGGCTTAAAGATGCGGGATTGCCACAAAACATAGTGGGCTTAAAACGTGATTTTCCACTCAACAAAGTGGGCTTAAAACACACATTCGTTGAATTGTTCTAATTCAAACAACAAGCCTTCATCCATAGGCATTCAAGTAGTTAAGCATTTAAGCACATAGCCTCATAGAAAGCATGCTAAACATGGCAACATTCACACTCATGCAAGTATGCTAAAGTGTAAAACTCACCTAGTACTCCAAGCTAGGATAGAAAACAAAGTTAGAAAATAATGCATGATTCCTAACTATACAAAATGCCTAATGCAACACATGCAAAAGCTGCGATTAATAGGCTCGGCTACTAATATGGCATATGATTCAATTTGATAACATGTGATTAAACACGAATTCAAAGAATTATTGAAATGACGACGCAGTTTGAATGATGCGTCGAGCCTCGGTGTATGCAAAACAAATGAATAGATGCAAACATGCAAGCATAAGGTATGCTAATTGAAACATGTCCCTAATCTAACCATCAAAAGCGATTAAATAAAAAGAAGAAAGACGTGGGGTTGGAAGACATACATACACGCATGCACACTTATTACAACATTATGCCCTCGCAAAGAAGGGTCTGAATGAACAAGAGCTAACTAGCTAGCTACGCTGCTTAACTAAACACAATATTTAACTAACTATTATAAGCTAATTAAATATTACAAATCAATTTAATTAGCTAAATACTTAACTAATTAATTACAAAGCGATTAAGCTAATAAATTATAACATAAATTAACTAATTAATCTACTTAAATAATTACAACGTTTGCGAGAATTAGCTACAATTAATTAGCTAAGCAAATCAACTAAAAGGGCATGGGAAGCAAAGGATGCATGCATGCTCAATTTTTCACCTGAAAAAAGCCATTGATTTGCTGCTGTAGGCCTCTATTTGCACCTTTGATCACCAAAAAATTCTGCTACCTTCCAGAACACTTGTGCTCCATCTCAGGAACACACTGTGCAAAAATCACTGATGGCCGACAAAAGAGGCAAGAGGCCGGTCGGCTACCAATGGTGGCTGGTCGGCCACTGATGGTGGCTGTCGGCCACTGCTAGCTCACACTTCCATGCTGCAATAGAGAGCAAAATAGAGCAAAACAGTGTATTCTCACTGGTTGTTTGTACTGTTTACCCTCTTTATCATCACACAAGCTTAAGGAGAGAAACTCTTAGCCCTCAAACCATCAATCAAGTAATTTCCATGCATTATGGCTAAGAGACCAAGTTTGTACAAGTTTAATGAGTGCAAAACAATACTCAAATGATCATCACCCTATCATGCATGATCAAGGGCAATGGAGACCAAGGAAAATGACACATTTCATCACTTTTGAGTATGAAATGTCTCATTTTCCTTGTGTTCAAATTAATGTCCGATTTGAACACATGCAATGCAACATAAAGAATGCTTAGCTTGCACACTTTTACTTGCCAATTTTATTTACTCATTTTAAATTACCGATTCATTCTTTAATCGATTAAGTGTAAAAGTGAGTGTCCTCTAATCGAAAGGTGGCTCAAACCACAAGTTACTTTGAGCATGAAAGGGGCATTACACTGTTGGTACTGAACCCCCTAAGGGATTAAACCATTAGGTGCAACATGTCCATTTCACACTTAGGCAAATAAGTGGTTTGAAACCATTTTCAAAGCAAACAAAAGAGTGAAGAATTAAGGGGGATTCTAGAGATTTGAAGTGCTGAAATAAAGTGCAAAACAACACTAAAACATGCTACCAAGTCACACTAATGATGCTTAAAGCCTTAAAACAACAAGCTAGTGCAAGGACTTATACTACAATTACACAAAACAAGTCTCAACTGACCCAAACAGCCCAAAACAAGGCTAAAGCAGTCTAAAACAAGGGCAAAAGCATGCCAGATTTGAGATAAAACAAGCTAGATTAAAAGGCTAAAACATAGAGCATGTTAGGCTAGTAGACAAAACACAAGGAGGGGAGGCTACCCTCTCCATTTTTGGACTTCAAAACATGTTTTTGGCCACTGAAATAACTCTGAAAAATAGTGCTTAAAAGATCTGAAAAAGATGATGCAAGGGTGGGAAACACAGAGGCAAAGGCCTCCATAACAACGTACAAAAAAAGGGCTATCAACCCCTTAACCTTTAATGGCCTTAAGATCCAAGCTTTAGCCCAAAAACACAGAGTTTTTATAGCCCAAAATTAGTTGGAAAACATGTTGGAATGAAGATAATAGTAGCTAAAACAGTAAGCTAAAACATGGGGTTACACTACAACTATGCAAAACAATACTCAAACAAACTAACTAGCCCAAAATAGAGCTACAACAGGTTATTTAAGAGGTTAAGACATGCTGTACTTGAGCTAGGTTAAGCTAGAAAAACATGCTAACATCTAAAGTCAACTAGGCATGCAAACAAGACACAGGAGGAGAGGCTAACCCCTTCAATTTTGGACTTCAAAATAAGATTTTTGCCACTGAAAAACCTCTGAAATTCAATGGTTAAAAGGCCTAAAAAATTTGTTTTGAAAGTGATGAAAAATAGCACAAAAAGCTTAACAAGCTAAGAAGTAAGAAGGGTGGACTACCCCTTAACACAAAATAGCCTCAAACCACCATTTTTATGTCATAAAAATAGAGGTTTTTACAGTTGAAAACTAGGCAAAAAACAATTGAAAAAGATGGGAAAATAAGTATTCAAAGTAAGCTTAAATAAGGTAAGTATTATACCTTTGAAGCAAAGGGCAATTCTAGGCACAAGTCCAAGCTAAAACCACTTGCTAGAGCTTAAAGAAGGTTCCAAGTGACCTCAGCCCAAAGGTGGTCAAGTTTGATTAAGGGTTGGTCTGCAAACTAGAAGTAAATCTTTACTTGTATGCGCAAAAATTCAAGAGAGAGAGAAATCTAGAGAGAAATAATTATAGAGAGAGAGAGAGAGGATTGAAGAGAGAGAGGCTCCCAAAATCTTTCCAACTTTGAAAACAAAAGCGAAGGCCCTTTATATATTGAAATATATAAGCCTTCGTAAAAAATATCTCAAAATGGACAGCTGGAACTTTGTGCAAATAGCTGGAGGAAAATATCTACACAAAAACTGACTTTCCTTGCACCAATGGCCGACTGACCATCATTGGTGGCGGACAGCCATTGCTGGCGGCCGACAAAATTCACCTCTGGCCGGCACATGGCTGACAAGCAAAAATTGGTTTCTAGCCCCAACTTCAAACAGGCATATCTCCTTTGTCCGGACTCTTTTGCAGGTTATTCTTGAGTCTAAATTGAAGCCCTAGAAGTATTCTTTCCAATGGTGGAAGACTCACATAAAAATTCTATGTGTGCTAAGAGATATACCTATTTTAGTGAAGACTGCTTAGTTTTGGTCCTAACGGATTGATGCCTAACTTCTCCTCAGCTAGTTTTCTTCCCTCTCCTCCAATTTTCTTCAATTCTAAACCTCTAAAAAAGATGTTTTAAAGATTTTTTCAAAGAGTTGACCTCTTTTTCATTCATTTCCACTTTGTCCTTGCTCGGTTTACCGAAAAGCGTAACATTTAAAGAAATGCGAGCCTTGAAACATTGTTGAAACATTTTCAAAAATATTTTGAAAGAGAAGGTTTTTAAGGTCTAAAAATCATTTTGGTCAAAATAGTTTTGGTCCAAAATGGGGTGTAAGGTTGGGATTTGAAACTCTCCTTGCCGAAGAAATCGAACCTTTGCACAACACAGCTTTCACCATGGAATGATCAATCAGTGGTGCCCAAGTCTTAAGGGTAGTAAAAAATGGGGTGTTTGACAGAGAACAAAGTCATGGAATGACGTGAGTGAATATCAAAGCCTAGAGATGACCCATTTTGACAAGGTTGTAAGACTTGGAAAAATAAACAAAATGCAGATGTAGTTGGTTGAACCCGAGGGTTGCCTACGTATCCCTTTGCACGGAATCAAACCAGCGTAATTTTGGGGCAAGATGCAAGATGCAAGATGATACACAATATAACAAAACTATGTAAATGATATGTAATGCAATGAAACAATGCAAATGATATGCAATGTAATTGAATCATCAAACCACAAGCAGTGCAAAACCATACAAATACCATAAAGGGATGGAGATTCAACATCAAACTACGTTTAACACAGAAAAGGTGTCAGAACCCTCAAACCACAATTCGTGCGGAATAGGCATGTGTACATGCAGAACTATGTGTTTCGCAGAAAGGATACAAATAATTGGGTGGGATCATATAAGTGAGGAATGATCTGCTGAGGAAAGATCGTGATCCTAAAATGCTGAATGCAACAAAACAAAGTACAATGCAATGGATGTAGTGAATAAAGGGTAGGCCAAACCACATTTTACCTAGAAAAGGTATGGACACAAAACAAACCACGTCTAACACAGAAAAGGTGCCGAAACCCTTAGAGCACAATTCTCTTAGTGGAATAGGTGCGTACACATGTAGAGCTATGCTTTAACGTGAAAAGTATGGGCACATGCCGAACTAAGCTTAACATGGAAAGGATGCAAGTGATAAATCGGATAGTGCAGTAGATGCATGCAATAAGTTCTATATACAATGCAATAGATAGTTAGCTAGGAAGTGAAAGTACCTTACAGAGGCAAGTGGCGATGACTCACCTCATGCTGCTAGGGATTTTCCTCTTCTTCTTGGTTGAACCACAGGTACTACTTTTCTTCCTGACTATGTTCGCAACTTTTCCTATTCTCTAACAGGTTGACAGACTAGGTTGGTTCAATATCTAGAATTGAGGCGCATATATGCTACCTCAACCTATGGGGCTGCCATATAGATTTCAAGCCAAGGATACACCCCTGGGTATTTAAACCAAACTTTAGTCTTAGAAATCCCAAACCTTTGTGCTCTAGGCCTCGGCCATTCGAACTCTAGTTTCCACCGTCTCAGTTAATCTCCTAAGAACTCACTGCAAACACAGGCAGGTGGCTATACCAGACCACCGGAAGTTGTTCGGGAACGACAAACACCAAAGGAATTGCACCTTTAAAGGATTTAAGGTCTCCGAGACCAGAGGATTTAAGGTCTCATAGACCGGAGGATTTAAGGTCTTCTAGACCGGGGGTTTAAGGTCTCCTAGACAGGGGGATTTAAGGTCTCCTAGACTGGAGGATATAAGGTCTTCTAGACTGGGGGATTTAAGGTCTCCTAGGCCCGAGGATTTAAGGTCTCCTAGACTGGAGGAGTGCACAAGACAATGCGAGTGATACAAAAAAAAAACAAGGTGCACAAGACAGTGCGAATAAGGGTGAATGAATGCACAAAATAGTGCTATACAAAAATACAAGGATTTAAGGTCTCCTAGACCGAGGAGGATGCACAAGACAATGCGACGTAGGTGCACAAGATAGTGCGAGCGATACAAAACTACAAGGTGCATAAGACAGTGTGAGGTGAGTGCACAAGACAGTGCGAATAAAGATGCAGGACGTAAGGTCTCCTAGACCGAGGAGTGCACAAGACAGTGCGATGCGCTAGATAGCGCGAACAAATTGAAATGCACTAAACAGTGCGATGTGCTAGACAGCGTGATCAAAGGGATGTGCAAGATAGCACGAACAAATGATGCGCAAGATAGCACGAAAAAATTGAAATGCACTAGACGGTGCGATGCGCTGGACAACAAGAACAAGGGGATGCGCAAGAAAGTGCGATGCACAAGAAAGCGTGAGTATAAATTGCACAAGAAAGTGCGATGTGCAAGAAAGCGTGAGTGTAAATTGCACAAGAAAGTGCAATATAATGCACAAACAACTGTAAGTAAGGTGCGCAAAAAAGCGAGATAAAATGCACAAACAAGTGCAAGTAAGGTGCACCAAAAAGCGCAATAAAATGCACAAACAAGTGCAAGTAAGGTGCACAAAATAGTGAGATAAAATGCACAAACAAGTGCAATTAAGGTGCACAAAAAAGCGCTATAAAATACACAAACAAGTGCAAGTAAGGTGTGCAAAAAAGCAAGATAAAATGCATAAACAAGTGCAAGTAAGGTGCGCAAAATAGCGCGATATAAGGTGAAATGCACAAAATAGTGCGAGGCATGTTTTATGCAAAAGATACGAGCATTTTCTATGCAAGATGAGAGCATTTCTGAAACACACAAGATAGTGAGATGCGCAAGAGAGCATGAGTGATTTGAAATTGTGCGGTATGCACGCAGTGATTTGTACGATGATGCACAAAATGATTGATTGTGCGATTGATGCATGAAGTGAGGTTATTGTGCGATAGATGCATGAAGTGAGATTATTGTGCGATGGATGCTGTAGACACCCCATTTTTGACCGACCTTAAGACTCAGACGTCATTGATTGAGCACTCGGTGATCGCGCATGTTGTGCTCGTTCTGAGGTCACAAAGTCTCGGCTGAGAGCCTTGCCTCCGGACTTCGTGACTCTTTTGTGCTTTGCCTTACTTTGCGAACCAGGTTCTGTTTTCTCTTCCCAAAGGGAGGGAGAAGTCTTGTAGACCATCTCTCAGTGTCCGTAGGCTACGTTTCGTGGTCGTAGGCCACTTTTCCCGTTTGGAGACCAATTTCTAGTTTTCGGTGCCGTCAGCCGCGCGCCTCGGTTCGAGACCGCTTAACTTTCTCCGTTTGCTTCGGTTTTTGGCACACACCTTGTTTCCTCTCTTTAGAGGGACACTGTGGCCCGGGAGACCACCTTTGTGGTCGCACGCCACTTTCGGTGCTTAACAGTCAGTTTTCGGGGCACCCGGCTGCGCGTTTTGGCCCTCGAACCCTCGTTTTGCATCCGTCTTGGTTCATTTTTGGCATGGACCCTAGTTTCATTGTTAGGAAGGTGGTACAAGGGTGGAAGACCACCTTTTCTTCTTGGAGACCACCTTTCCCTAGTCGGCTGGTTTTTCTTGTCAGTTAAGTGGTCTCCCTCACTTTTGGGCCACAATTACTGGTCTCCCATATCACCACTGAGTTGCATTCACCTGGGAGACCACCAATCAGGGCTGCCGACCACTTTTTGAACACTTGGACCTTTTGAACTGGTCGGCCGACCAGGGGGAGTGGTCGGCCGACCACTTGAACTGCTCGGCCAGCCTTCTGCTTTTTTGTCTCCCTGAATGCTATCCAGCTGTGCCAGCTGGGAGGCATTTGCACCATCCTCCATAATGGAGGATATTCATTCTTGGTTTTTAGCTTCCAAGGGAAGCTTTGGACCCTCTCCTCTATAAAGGAAGGCTTCTCCTTCCTTTTCAAGGGTTCTGAAGTTGCTAAAGCAAAAACCATACATCTCCCTTCTATATCTCCCCTTTTTGCCTTCAAAAGTGTAAAGTCTTGGCCCTTTTGCACTACACCTCACAACCACACCACTCCACCATCCATCTAAGAATCTTAGAGCTTATCTTTAGAGGTTGAAGAGCCACTTTCTTGGTCCAGAAGCTACTAGAGGTCTTCTCTACAAGGGTAACACTTCTTTCCCTCTTTTTGACATTATTTTGCTTCATATCTTAGCTCTATTTGCAAGCATATTTGGGCTTTGTTATAAACTGAAAAGAGTCTTATTTTGAACTTCTTAACATGTTTGTTTAAGACCTCTTTTTTGTTGGGGGTCATCTACCCCCTTGCATGCTTCATTTTCCTCTGTTTTAAGCCATGCATTAGGGCCTTTTGTGTTGAGCTTTGTTGGCCCTTTTGACCACTGAGATCCAGTAGATTTTCAGTAGTTATTATGTGTTTTTTAGCATCAAAATCAGAGAGGGGTGATCCCCTCACCCCTTGTCTTGTTTACTAGTTTTCTTGGCCTTACAAAGGAACCCCTATTTGCATGTTTTCAAGCCATGTTTCAGGCTATTATTTGTGATTTTTATGACCCGCATGACCTCTTTCCAAAGGTGGTTTTGCTATGTTAAGTGTCCATCTTGCATGTGTAGAGTAACCCTCTTCATGGCCTTTCAAAGGAGCCTTCACTTGCATGCTTCCTAGCCCCCTTTCAGGCCCATTTTGATGAGTTTTAGGGCCCTCATAACCTCTTTCCAGAGGTAGTGTTTCCATTTTTGATGTCTATCTTGCATGTGTAGAGTAACCCCTTGCATAGCCTTTCAAAGGAGCACCGCATTCTAGCATGTGTTGACTGAGTTCCAGTGGGTTTTTGGTCATATTTTGGCATGCCATGTTTCTGTTTTTGGCTGGTTTGGTATTCCTTCACATGCTTCATATAGTTGTAGTGTAAGTCATGGTTCACTAGCTTGTTTTGCATGATGTTTTGGCCGCCTTTCCTAGCATATTTTGGCCTTGCCTTAAACTGATTTTGTGCATGTTTTGGACTGCCTTAGCTCTATTTTTGGGTCTCATGGTCGAATAATGCTTGTTTTGCATGCCTGTAGTTCAATATCCATGCTTAACTTTGAGTTTTGAGGTCCATCGCATGCATATGCTGAGGTGTTTTCATGTTTTGGGGCCATTGCACATCATATTTCAGAGCTTATATGCATGCCATATTCCCATGATTTCCACTCTTTAAGTACATTAGAGAGTCGGGCTTGTATACCTTATTTACCGATCATTGCATGGGCTTCATTTGAATGCATTCCGAGCCATCGTTTTAGACCAATTTCCCACTATCTTGGACCTGCCTAGGGTCTGTTTGGGGTCGGTTCTACCATTTGTGCATTGCTTTGTGTACCTCTAGTGTAACGCACTTCACTAGTTTCGGTATTCGGGCCATCTAGCATGCATCGTGTGAAGTGTTTGCATGATTCGGGACCATTGTGCATCATATTTCAGAGCTGGATTATGTGCCATTCTATGCCATATTTCATCCTTTGCCATGCTTTGTTAGAGTTGCATGTTGTGCCTTAGGATCGGTTCTTTGTATTCGTGCATGTTTGCATGTATTTCGGTTGTCTCATTTTCATCATATGGCCACTGATTTGAGTGTGGCTGAGGTCCACTCATATTGGTTTAAGTCCATCTTGCATTGTGTGTGCCATTTAGCTCATGTTGTTGCACGTTTGACCATCACATTGTGTATTCTTTGGTTATGTCTTTGTGTATGTCCATCTTCGTATGTGTGCATTGTGTATGCCATATAGCTCATGTGCATTGAGTATGCCATTCTAGGTTCATAGCATTGCATATGCTAATTGCATGCGTGCATATCATCCCTCGTATGCCAGCATGATTAGGTTGCATTGCATTTAGGGTTGCATGTTAGCCGCATTGTGTATGCCATCTCACTGCATTGTGTTTGGAGTAGGGTTAGTTCAAACACGGGAAATGAGGGACGTTTCATACTCAAAGTGATGAAACGTGTCTCAATTCCCGATCGCCGACACTCCGGATTACCCATGATGGAGTTTAGGCCTTGTTGTGTTTATATGTGCATTCATTTCATATTGAGTCGTGCAATTCGACTCCTCGGCCATCATGCATTGAGATGCGTGATTAGTGGCACGAGGATTGAGGTCTACACTCCCTAGAGCTTGTGCAATGACAGGGAGAGTGGTCGTGCATACATATGTGAAAATACTTTGCCATGCCCCTTTCTTGCTCTTTGTTGTAGCAAACTGGAAACCGACAGCAAAAACTGGTCAGCAACCTTCTGGAGTTTTGCACAGCATTCCGGGATCAATTGCAAACAGAGGCAAATCGGGGCATCGCGAGGAATTTCCCAACGAGGCGGCTCGAGCATGCATGCATCTTTCATCATTCGAAACAGAGCTGAGGCGGTCCATTTAGCTTGCATGCTAATTTATTTGTTTTCCTAGTTAATTTGTTGATTAATTAGGGTTTTGTAATATTTAATTAGCTAGAACAGTTAATTATTTATTTGGACTGTATTATTTATTCGGACCCTCCGAGCAAGGGCAAAATTGTAATAAGTGTGTGTGTGTGTGATGTATGTTTTCCAACCCCACGGCTTTCTCCCTTTTATTTACCAGCTTATGATGGTTAGATTAAGGCATGTTTCAATTAGCATACTTATGCTTGCATGTTTGCATCATTCATTTGTATTGCATGCACCGGGCTTGGCGCATCATACTAATTTCATTGTATTCCAATTCCAAGTTGAACACGTGTTAGCTGTAGCATCTCATATGCCATTCTTAGGATAGCCGAGCCTATTTCTAGTTACATTTTGCATGTGTTGCATTAGCCATCTTAACATGAACTAGGATCATGCATTGATTACTAACTAGTTTCTGTTTTGGCTCGGAGTACTCGGTAAGTGTTTATGCTTTAGCATCCTTGCATGCGTGTGAGTGACTGCCATGATAGCATGTTTACCATGAGGCTAACTGCTTATGTGATATACCTGCCTGAATGCCTGTGGGTGAAGGTTGGATTATCTGAATTGGAATAATGCATTGACTGTGAGTTTTAAGCCCACTTGAGAGTGGCAAATCATCTCGTTTTCTAAGCCCACCTGAGGGTGGCAAATTCGCATTTTAACCTACTTGCGAGTAGCAAACCGTTTCAAAAGCAAACATGAGGTGTTTTGTTCCAATTCAAGCGATCCAATCTACACTTGTATGCTGTGTGCATCACGTAGTAAATCTAGGCTAATAACCGGAATAAGAGCACATAATGTTTTCAAAACTCGATATCCTGGTTAGTAGAGGCCGATCTTTGATCGGGCGAGCGGGGGTGCTCACGAAGTGATCTTTCCCAATCATACCTAAGTTCTCGAGCCGAGGCAACTTTGGTGATGACAGACACGTGGCCTTAGGCAAACGAGTCAGGGTTTCCTAAATTCCCAAAAAAAAAATATTTAGGTGGCGACTCTGTATCTGGCAAAGCAGTCCATGTTTGGCACTTCTTTCAAAACAATCTGTTTTCAAAAACGATTTGCCGGATTTGGACTCTTTGATGATGCATCAGTCTTGCATTGCACTCTGCAAGATTAGATACAGGACCGTGACATTGAGTCCGAACTGTAGTGAGCCCAAGTGAACAAAACGAGATTTCCCTCCCAGGGCGTTCGGGGACGTCTACAGATGCACAAAATGATTGATTTACAAAGAAATACATTGATGATGCATAATCTATGCAAGATAAACAACCAATGCATGATGTTCATTAAAAGCATGTTCTATGCAAGTGTAGCGAATAGGAAATGCCTATTCTATGCAAGATAACGACTGAGATACAACAGCATGTTCTATGCGAACCAAACAATTTGAGAGCATATTCTATGCATGATTGGTAACGGAAGCATATTATATGCATGATTCAAAAGCAAATGCATATATTCCATGCATGATTCAAGAGTGAAATCAATAAGCACGTTCTACTCATAATGCAAGAGCGGAAGCGCATTCTATGCAGCTAGAGTAAGAACATGTTCTATGTAAAATTGAAAGCATGTTCTATGCATGAATCAAGAGCATATGCAACATGGAAAGCATATTTTATGCATGAATCATAAACGATGCAAGGCATGCATGCAACATAAGTGTATATGAAAGTGTTCATTCTATCCAATAGAAGGGGAATCAAATATGTACTTTGGTGCCTCTGATCTACCTCTCAGAGGACTTTGCAACATACTCAACTCAAAAAGGATACATCCTGTTAGCGAGGGGTAACATCTGTATCTGCTTAATTGCCATTCTGACTTGAAGGAGGCTTAAACTCGGGGTCGAGGTACACTCATACTCCAGAGAAATGGTGAGGTCTGAGAAGGTGCACCTAGAATGTAGTCTCGAAATTTGCTGAAGTTGAAACACACTACGATGCTCCAAATTTTTCCTCTTTTCTTTTGCTTTGCAGTCTGAAACCTAAGTAGCTTCAGATAGGTCCTTGTTCTATTGTTCTCACATGACCTGGGTTGAACCCAGCAGTTTATGAAAGAAATAATCCTATTTTGTACAAATGTGGAGAATGGTACAGCACTCTTAGCACAAAACGATTTATTTTTGAAACTAAAATTGAGAAATGAGTTCTTAACCGGGTATTGAGCCTACGACTGACCATAGTCAAAACGACTCAACAAAGGGAAAACAAAGGTAAAAACAATAGAACTATTGACACCACAACGACTCAAAACACGAATCGAGACAAACAACAAACACCAAACACCAAACATAACACTCAGACACTTTGCTATCCATCAGTGGGAGACCTCTCGATTCACGAGAAGCCTGTTTCTCCGGATATTGTTTCCCACCCTTTCTCATTTGTGATTCTCACATCACTCTGGCACTCAATCTCTATTTTTCTGAAAAAGCCCTTTCCTCACTTTTTCTCTCAGCACACATCTCTCTATTCTTTACTCTCTCTTATTTTTTTTTTATCCCTTCCCTAGGTGGTTGATGGATAAGCAGGAATGGACTATTGCCCCTAATATTCAACTAGATTCTTCCTTTTTACTCACAACTAGCGAGCGTTCCCACAGAGGGGTTGTGCTGTGATTGGATGTACAGCAGATCTGCAATTGACATCGGTCGACGATGCCCTTGGCCAGTTTGGATATGATCAGACCTATCCAGATGAGGGAGTGGAATATCCTACTCTATTCCAGTTCATGCTTCGCACTTGGCTTGATGCCTCACTGTTTGGAGGATAAGAAAATGCTTGGCCTACTAACTTTAGTTGTGCCTTTTTTGGCAAGTATAGCTCCCTTTCTGGCAAGTATGGTGCCCTTTCTGGCAAGTATGTTGACAACGGGGAAAATACAGAAAACCTGACTTAACTATGCCACTAGTTTATCATTTTGACCATTTTTGTTTTTTTGACTTTCTGCTAAAACAATTTTGACTAACATGAGAGTTAGATTAACATGCTTATTCGATTTTCTAATTTGAAATCATGCAAGTCAGGTTGTGAGCACTGAAAATTTTCTATTTTTGGGTCCAAGAAATGGTCCAGTTTTGGAAAAATAGAATAATTTCTGAGAAAATTAGTCAACCTCATTAAAAATCCTCAAAATTGTTTGCACATGGCCACTACCCGACCAACACGGAATCTACTCTTGAGATGTACAACCTCAGGTTTGAACTTCAGTTGTCTTGCAGTTGAATTTTCCGATGGAATAGGACAACTGAATTTGAATGAAGATGAGCCAATTGGACATGAATAGGATAGCTGAGTTAAATAAGGATCAGCCAATCAATATGGATGAAACAAACAGGTTGAAAATGGTTGGGCCGAACTTCAGGATGAAGTTGCCTACATATCTCAAAGATGGGAATCAAGCCTGACGTAGTTCCGAGGTTGAGTTTCACTCGGGTGTTGACTCTTTCCTTTTGCGCTCTAACTTTTGCCAAGGCCGCCCTTCCGGGTTTTCAACCTTGCGAGCTATTTTCTTTTCATTTTTCTTTGTTCTTCTATTTTCATTTTTCTTTTCCATTTTTTCATTTTTGTTCTTTTTCACTTTTCCATTTCTTTTTCTTGCTCTAACTTTTGCTTGGGTTGCCCTTCCGAGTTTTCGGCCCAACGAGCCTCTCAAGGATAGAAAATTTTAACTTATCCATGTTGAATGGTCATAGGATCTCTAAGACATCTGAATCCAGGAGAATGACTGTATGACTCAATGATCTTGATGATGTAAGAGCCCATCCAATTGGGGTCTGAATTTGCCCCTAGTCTTTTGGATAAGAACTTGATTGTCCTTCAGCAAAATTTTCTTCTTTTAGATTCTGGGATTTTGCTTTCTTGCTGATCTTCATTGACTTGAGAGATGACCCAATCTTGAATCTTCGAGCACATCTAACCTTTTTTCCCCCTAGTTCAAGGGTTGCTTTCGATCTAACTTTGCAAGCTTCCTTTGATCATTGTAGACACCCCAATTTTGACCATCCTCAAGACTTGGATGTCATTATTTGAACACCCGATGATCATCCATGCTCGTGTTCGTTTTGAGTTCTCGGAGGTCTCGGCTACGCGCCTTGCCTCAAGATCTCTCAACTTGTCTATTTTGTGCTTGGTTGTGGACCAAACACTTGTGTTTTTGCTTCTAAGGGAAGAGGGTGGCTTGTTTGCCATCCCCTCAACCCACCGGCCAGAGCATGATGCCATTGGCCCCTTTTTCTTGACATCGGCCAAGAGTGTTGGCCGGTCGGCACTATATTTGGTCGGCCGACACTCATGTTGGTCAATCAGCCATTTTTGGTGGCCAAACCCTGTTCATCTGCTTTATGCAGATATTTTGTGCCAGCTGGTGCAGCTGGCATCCATAATTAACCCCCTCCATACACATGTATGGAGGGATTTGCTCTTTGCTTAGCTTCTCTTAGAAGCTCTAGAATTTGAACTTCTATAAAGAGGGAGCCCCTCCTCCCTCCTCAAGGGTTCAGAAAATTGTCTTAGAAAAGATAGATATAGCCTTGTATCTATCTTGCCTTTTTTCTCCATTTTTGTGCTTCAAAAGTGTAGTATTGTCTTAGTTTAACACACAAACACCTGGAAATACACCTTCTCTTTGTTACTAAGGTACTAAGGGGTTGATTTTGGTGTTCTTGGGTGGGTTTGAACTCAGAAAACCTGCTGGAGCTTTGTTCTTGAAGAGGTTCTACAAGGGTGAGTTCCTTGCTTTAGATACCCCACGCTTGCTTAAGCTTTTAGCCTTTCTTGCATATTGTTTTAAGCTTAGATTATAACTGATAAAAGTTCTGATTTTTAGTGCTTAAGACATTTGTTTAAGGTCATTTTTGTGTTTGGGGTTGTTTCCCCCCCCCTTTTAGGCCTTGTTTGGCCTTGTTCTTGTGCTTTATTTTTAAGCTTTGAGATGACCTTGTTTAGGCCTTCTCACCACTGAAATCCAGAAGGATTTCAGTGGTGGGGATGGTGTTTTAAGGTCTCAAATAGGAGAGGGCCATCCCCTCTCCTTGTTGTCTTGAATGCTTGCATAAATGGCTTATGTTGGTGGCTTGTATGCTTAGCTTGTTTTAGCTTCATTTCAGTATATATTAGGCTTTGTTTTGCCATGATATAGCACTATTTTGACTTGGTTTAGACATACCATGCATGCTTTGTATACTTGTCATGTAAACCCATGATTTGCCTTAGCATGTACCTACAATTTAGACTACTATGCTTGCACGTTTTGGCCCAACTCCATGAAGCTTTTAGCCATGTTGTGACATGCTTAAGCTCTAATTTTGGTCTTCTTGGTCATGCTTGCATTGTTTTGTATAGCTACCATGTAATCTAGCTTGTTAGCTTCGGGTGCTCAAGTCATTAGCATGCTCTATTTTGGCCATTTCAGTGGTTTGGCATCACTTGTTATGCTATTTCAGTCCATATAGTATGCTCATATGCTTGCAGTTGTGACTTCTTTAATGCTCTAAAGAGTCGGTATGTTATGCCTCATGAATGTGTCATCATGTATGCCACCATGCTTAGGCATTTGGGATGCCATCTAAGTGGGTTTTTGGGCTCATTTTAGCATGCCATATTTCTGTTTTCATTGACTTAAAACATGCCATGTTTGGTTGTCTTAGGTGCAAGTATAACGCCTCTTTGGTAGTCTTGCATGTCTCATGTTTTTGCCCCTTTGTTTTAGCTTGTTTTGGCTTTGGTCATTGCATGTTTTAGGCTTACTTTGCCATGATTTAGGACTATTTTGGGTCATGTTTGCCATATGCCCTTTGTTTTGTGTAGCTTTGGTTCAAGTCCCTTTACTAGTCTTAGGCTTTAAGCCTTAAGCATGCCATGTTTGATTTGTTTACGTGATTTGGCATCACCCCTTAGCATCATTTCAGAGCATGTAATGTTGTCACGTTTGCATGCTTTTCACCTCTTTTAAGTATTCTCAAAAGTTTCCCTTTGATGCTTAAGTGTTAGGCCAATTACCATGCATGTTTGTATGTGATTTTGTCCCTTATCCCTTAGCATATTGGCCACTGATTTGGGCCTATTCGAGAGCTGTCCATTTTGGTTTAAGTCCATCCTTTGCATGTTATTGCATGCTTGCCTTGCATGTTGTTGCATGCTTGTTGCGTATTTAGTACCTTGCATGTTGTTGCATGCTAGTACGTTGCATGCTTGTTGCATACTTGTCCCTTTATATGTTGTCACATGTTTGCCTCACATGTTGTTGCATATTTGTCATTGGCATTGTTGTTACATGCCTTACATGCTTATTTGTTTAGGTTGTATGCCTATTGCACATTGCTTGTTTGCATGCTCATGTTGCATTAGCTTGCTTGCATGCCTAGGTTGCATAGCATTAAGCATGCATCCCTTGCCTCTTGATCAACCATGATAGAGGTTGGGGCTCCTTATGTGTTTTCGTGCATTTCATTTGACATTAAATTGCACATTTGGCTCCTTTGGCCATCATGTATTGAAATGCGTGATTGGTGGCCCGAGAGTCGAGAACCATACTCCTTTGAGTTTTGAACATGATAAGGAGGGTGGTTGTGCAAACATTTCCTTGAAAATGCATTGCCATGCTCTATCTGTCCTCTGTTGCAGCAGAAACAACATTCTGCAGGAAGATATGGCCGGCCAGCCATCTTCAATGCCAACCGGCTAAACATTTTTGGTCGAGATCCTTACAAATGATCGATGACCATTTCCACATGGCTGGTGTTCCTGTATTTTGGCCGGTGACATCCCACAGTGTTCAGGGAGTGGTTTGGAAGCCTCCTTGAGACCTGCACAGTTTTTAGAGGTGCAGTGCAGTGTAAACAGAGGCAGCATGAGCATGGCGATAGATTTCCGAGCGGAGCAGAGCATGCATGCATTTGTCCCTCTTTTCGAGGCCTCTTTACCGCTTTAGTAGCTTAATTAATTTGTTTGATTAGTTAAGTGTTGTGTAATAATTAATTAGCTAGTTAGTTAGTTAATTAGTCAATTTGTATTATTCTTTTGGTCCCTCCGCCGAGAGGGCGCAATTGTGTAATAAGCGTGCGTGTGTGTGATGCATGTCTTCCAACCTCCACTTCTTTCTCCCTTTTACTTAATCGCTTATGATGGTTAGTTTTAGGGCACGTTTCAATTAGCATCTTTATGCCCGCATGTTTGCATCATTCATCAGTATTGCATGCACCGGGCTCAGCGCATCATACTAACCACATAGTATTTCAATTCCAACCTGAATACGTGTATCGAGTTGTCGCATTTCACATGACATTCTTAGATAGCCGAGCCTATTCTAGTTGCACTTTGCATGTGATGCATTAGCCATCTTAACATGGACTTGGATCATACATTTGATTACTAACATGTTCTTTGTTTTGGCTCGGAGTACATTGTGAGTGTTTATGCTTTAGCATCTTGCATGAGTGTGAGTGTTAACATGACAGCATGCCTGCCATGAGGCTAATTGCTTATGTGATATAACTGCCTAAATGCCTGTGGGTGAAGGTTGGATTACTTGAATTAGGACAATTCATTGAAATCTGCATTTTAGCCTACTTGCGAGTAGCAAACTTTAAACCATTTCCAAACAAACGGATATGCGATGCTTTGTTCCAAATTAGGCGATCTAGTCTATACTTGTGTGTTGTGCGCATCACATAGTAATTCTAGCTAATTAACCGGAATAAGAGCGCATGTGTTTTCAAAAACAAGATATCATGTTTAGTAATGGCCGATCTTTGATCGGGCGAGTGGGGGTGCTCATAGATGACCTTCCCCAATCGTACCCAAGTTCCCGAGCCGAGGCAACTTTGGTGATGACGGACACATGGCCTTAGGCAACGAGTCAAGGTTTCCTAAATTTCCCCAAAACAAAATATTTTGGTGGTGACTCTGTATCTGGAAAGCAGTCCATGTTCGGCACTTCTTCCTTAAAAATCAGTTTTCCAAAACGATTTGCTGGATTTGGACTCTTTGGTGATTTATCGGCCTCGCATTGCACTTTGCGGGATTAGATTCAGAACCGTGACATTTGAGTCCGAACTGTAGCATGAGGCCCTTGGGGCGCGTCTACAATATCTGACCTTTTTTATCTGAACTTCTTGCCCCTAGTTCAATGGTTGCTTCCAATCCGATCAGGCAAACCTCATATTGTGATGGATCGTTGAACATTCTAAATCACGGCTCAAGGTTTGAAAGCAAAAGGGTCGAGTATTAAGGCCGAGAGTGATCCTATGTTGTACAATCCCAAGAGCGATTCCACGCATGTCTTCGTAGGACCACGCAAAACATTTTTTGAAATCTTTTAATAAAGCAACTAGTCGCTCACGCTCTCCTAAAGACAGTGTAGAACCAATCTGGATCAAGTCAGGATCCTTCTCAGTACTCATATTAACAAACATGATCGCATTCATTAAGGACTTAGCATGCCTCTCTTTCTCTTAATTGATCAAATTTTTGCAAATCCCGAGGAATTCCTTCCTCTTTGTTTTCATCACAGTGTTGGAAACAGTTTTGAAAAACTTAGGTCAATGCAATGATTTAAAGGCACATAAAAAATAGGTGAAAATTACTGTCGTTTCATTCAGATATGCTGGCGCAACTGGCTCCATGATAGAAACAAACGCAAAAGAAAGAGTGTAAAAGACAAACACAAAACAAGAAAGTGATGTCCAAGGTAACACCCCCAAAATCACCTGACTCTAACACAACATGACTGACTCAATATAACAAGACAGACTCAATACAACACAACAAAACTGACTCAATACCCAAGAAGAAAGTACAATAAACAAGTGGTTTCACACAATCTTGCATTCGGGTAAGCAACCTGTCCTAGTTTGGAACAATCTCTATGGTTTCCAATATGCAACTAGGCCGATTGGTCAAAAAGGGTACCTCAGCAAGACTACCTAATATACCTCTCACACCTAACACCGAGAACTGAAAGGAGGATCAAATGGTACAGCGTTAGTCCAAATCCAAGGGTTATGTTCCCATCGTGACAGAGCCCTCAACCAGTCAGCCTTATGGCCAGCTTTTCCAAGCGAGCCTTCGACAAACCGTTCAAGAATAGCAGATCGCAAACAATGTGACTTAGGCACACCGATGCAAATGCAAATGCAAAGAAAGACATAAGTGTAAATAAAATGTCATATCATGAGTTTGAGTCAAGTTCTTTAAATCCTCAACAGAGTCGCCAGAAACTGTAACTCGACTTTTTCATGCCCCCTTTCGGAAGCTCGAATTGGTCCTACAGTTTGGACTCTCGTGGTTCTGAATCTAATCTCACAAGTGCAATGTGAAACTGATAATCACCAAAGAGTCCAAGTCTGGCAAATCGTTTTGGAAAATCGATTTTCAATTAAATATTGCCAAAATTGAACTGCTTTGCTAGATACAGAGTCGCCACCTAAATATTTTATTTTTGGAGAAATTTAGGAAACCCTGACTCGTGCCAAGGCCACGTGTCTATCATCACCAAAGTTGTCTCGGATTGGGAACTTGGGTACGACAGGGGAAGGTCATGAATTGAGCACCCCCACTCTCCAGATCAAAGATCGGCCTCTACCAATCATGATATGCTTTTTATTAACATTATGTGTTCTTGTTCTGGTTATTAATCTAATATTACTATGTGATGCACACGAATACAAGTATAGACTAGTTTGCTCAATTTGGAACAATTCAACTCATATTTGTTTGCGAAGATGGCTTGAATTTGCCACCTCAAGTGGGCTTAAAGATGTGGGATTGCCACAAAACATAGTGGGCTTAAAACGTGATTTGCCACTCAACAAAGTGGGCTTAAAACGCACATTCGTTGAATTGTTCTAATTCAAACAACAAGCCTTTATCCACAGGCATTCCAGCAGTTAAGCATTCAAGCACATAGCCTCATGGCAAGCATGCTAAACATGGAAACATTTACACTCATGCAAGTATGCTAAAGCGTAAAACTCACCTAGTACTCCAAGCTAGGATAGAAACAAAGTTAGAAAATAATGCATGATTCCTAACTATACAAAATGCCTAATGCAACACATGCAAAAGATGCGATTAATAGGATCGGCTACTAATATGGCATATGATTCAATTTGATAACATGCAATTAAACACGTATTCAAAGAATTATTGGAATGACGACGCAGTTTGAATGATGCGTCGAGCCTCGGTGCATGCAAAACAAATGAATGGATGCAAACATGCAAGCATAAGGTATGCTAATTGAAACATGTCCCTAATCTAACCATCAAAAGCGATTAAATAAAAGGGAGAAAGACGTAGGGTTGGAAGACATACAAACACGCATGCACACTTATTACAATATTATGCCCTCGCGAAGGAGGGTCCGAATGAACAAGAGCTAACTAGCTAGCTACACTGCTTAACTAAACACAATATTTAACTAACAATTATAAGCTAATTAAATATTACAAATCAATTTAATTAGCTAAATACTTAACTAATTAATTACAAAGCGATTAATCTAATTAATTAAAAC
>CM069908.1:133001707-133102933 GCA_036172215.1 Camellia granthamiana
TATTAATATGTATTAAATATATTATATAATAACTATTATATAATATATAATAATATGTTATAATATATAATAGTATATAATAATAATATAAACCCTCAGATAAAGTAAAACAGCAGATGCGATGCAAGGGAGAGAGAAGGAGAGAGAGTGAGGGGATACAGGGTCTCGGTCTCGGTCTCGATCGCGATCGCGATCTCGATCTCGATCTCGAGAGAGAGATTGTGAAGGCAGATCGCGAAGGAGCTTGGAGCTTGGAGCTTCAATCTGAGAAGGCAGATCGCGAAGGTGTTCGATCGACTATGGAGCTTGGAGCTTCGATCTGAGAGAGACAGATCGCGATCGTCTGGGGTCTCCCTCCTTGCCATGTCTCACGCCGAACAGGGAAGGTCGTCGGAGCCGTCGGAGCTTCAAAGCAGGTACTCCTCTCTTCTCTGTTTCTTCTCTTCCCTGTTCGGAACAGCTGAGGTCTGCCGTACCCCGGCGTACCCACGGCGTACCCAAGCCGTACCAGTTCTCCCAAACGTACCGAGACACTGTTTGCCGTCCCCGGTACGCGTGCAGCCGTACCGGTACGCGTACCAGCAACCGGTACGTACCTGGTACGAGTACGCCACCATTTGTGGCGTACCCGTGCTTCATAGATCAATTCAAATTAATCAGGATGAGATTTGGCCAAGTTAAGTATGTGATCTAAATGCCATTCTTATTAAATCTGCACAAAATACACTTGTCTACAATCAACAGTATTCACATTAAATTTGAAACACAGGGAGAGAGAGAGAGAGAGAGTCATGATAAAAAAACCACCTTTAATAACATTAATTATCAATTGTACAGACCTGAACTATCATCCAAACCATCACAAGTTAAGTCCCACTTGGAGAGACAGTGCATCAGCCTGCATAATATTAGAAAACAAATAAGTCCTCACTGGTGATGCTTTCATCTTTTTTCCTCCCTCTTTTTCTTCTTCTTGTCTCTTAACTTCTCTTTTGATTTGGATTTGTGTTTCCTCAAGTGCTGCTTGCTTTTGTCAACTTTCTTTGCTTTCTTCCACTTATCGTGAAGAGACTCCTCTTCAGAAGATTCACAAGACCTCAGTGAAGAAGGCTTTTGTGGACCAAGAACAACACGATGTTTCCATCTTTCATTACCCCCCAAATCAGGGCTTGCTAACTGCTTTCCCTTGGAATCTGGGCAAGAGGGAAGGTAAGGACCAGCTACATCCATCCGTGAACCAACATCACCTCTACCACGCTTTACTCTGGCCTCAGTGATTCATCAGTGAGTTCATATAACGTACCTGGGAAGAAAAATAAGCCCCCCCACACACACACACATATATATATATAGAGAGAGAGAGAGACCTCGAGTGTAGAAATTCATCAATATCTTCATCCTTCAAGCCTTCATCTTCCCTTGCATAGGAATCTTGGATTACTATTTTACCTGATGAACATGGATCGCTAACATTTGTATCAATCCGAGAATGCCTCTTATTTGTACTCCTTTGGGAGTCACTACTGTCCCTCTGGCTCCTACCACTGCTACTGTCATCTCCCATTCTCCCTTTGAGCCTATCATCCAGCTCTAGTTCCTTCTGGCGGACACGCCACATCTCATTTACTTCCGCAGCTCGATTTGCTGGAGTCAACAAATTTTTAAAGTCAAGCATATGGACATCAAGATGTTAATGGCATATTGATAATATTAAGACATCCCATAACACTCTCAAAATTAGAATGAGGTTATTTATAGAATATAATGAAAATTCATCAAAGCCATTGAAACTATAATTAACAGAAAATACAAATTCATTGTTCCAATGCTTAAGGTGCTCTTTATGAGTCCCAAACCACAGAAAATGCTGGCAACCCTTTTTTCCTTTTTTCATCGGTACATTGGAGGAGGAGAGGGGAGTTATACCATGACCTCCTCTTAGTGAGGTACACGGTTTCTGGCCACTAAACTAACCCCAATGATTTTTTTTTTTCCTTCACATTCTTTCTTTTCTTTTTGTTTGGGGGAGGGGCTGCAAGCAATACCAAATAGAGTGCGAAAGAGAAAGAGAAAGAGAGAGAGAGGTGAACCAGAGGCGATCCACCAGCTTGCTGCAAGGAATGCCAAAATGGTTGTAGACTTGGATTTAACATCAATCCATTTACAATTGCAGATAAATATCCACAAGCAAGAGTTTCAGTGGAACCAGAGGTGATCCACTAGCAGGACAAGGCTTACCTGATTGATAACACCTTAATTAATGTGAGGACTAGAAGGACCAAATATCCATGCAAATAACTATGTTTTGGTGTAAGGTTGTTTGGGATGTGCTATATAAGTGCACTTTTTGACTTTTTAACTAAAAAAATAGAGAAAAAAAGATGTATGTTTGGGATAACTTTTTGAATTTTTATGAAAAAATGTGTAACAAAATATTGTAGTAAAATCAAATGACCATTCTACCCTTGTTGACTTTTTAACTTTTGGATAGTTGAATTCAAAGGGCAAAATAGGCTTCCCCCACAAGCTTCTCCTAAATAGTATGAACTTTTTGACTTTTTTAGGAACTTGTTGACTTTCTGCTTTTGTAGGTTATCCCAAACCAAGCCATTATTTGTTAAGCATTGAATTTAAATTATAAAACAAGTACACCAAACATTTATGCAACAACTATAGAACTAACCCTGTTGTACACCAAGAACAGTCGCTGTGAGGAAACGTGAATTTGGCCGACCCCTAACGTTGGGCTGCCTAAGATAAACATGCACACCCTCCTTCTCAGCTTATCGCCACAATTCTGCTGCCTCTTTCATAAGAATTGCAACTATCCTGTTTTCCGTATCCAAATCCATCTAAACCTGACAAGGAAAACAAAAGAGCAAAACAACTCAACACCAGATATAACTTAGACACCAAAAGACAAAATGGAACCAGAATATCCTTATGCATGCATACATGTTATAGAGATAAAATATAGGGTGATGCACCAATAAATCCCAATTTTGGAACTTATACACTGTTTAGTCCCAAATGTTTTCTTATGAACTGAACAGTCCCGTTACATTGGAAATTACCATATAGGACATACAGAATGTGGACGGTTCTGCTAAGATGAAGGGGCGACATCGGTAATTGTAAAATGTGAAATTACGTTGATAGACAAGCGGTTGAATATGCTGTTACATTAGATCTTCCAGAATAGGCGGTGGAGCGGTACGATTTGAAGGAAAGATTTTGGCTTCGGAAAAGGAAATCAACATCCGAAACGGAAGGGGAATCTGTTTGGGCGCAAGGTTTCTACATTAGATAAACCCTAGAATCGAAAGGAGTTGTCAACGTTCTGGTGCTGACGGTCTGTGGGAAGACGTTGTTGTTGAAGCTTAGGGACGTCGTGGTGTTGAGTATCCGCCTGCCGATTGGGTTAACGTTTCGAGGTCGGTGTTACGAGTGTGGGACGTTGATAATGACGAAGCAAAGTGGTGGTACGTTACTTTTGTTTTTTGTTGCAATTTGTTGATGTTGTTGGGGTTTAATTTTGATGTTGTTGATGTTGATGTTGTTGTCGTTTATACGGACAACATTGTGTTAGGGTTCCAGTGTCGATGATGTTGTGTGGGGATTATGAAAGGAAATTGTGGGTGTTGATGGGGTTTAATTGTGTTTTTTATGTTTGGAATTGGGTGTGGGTATGTAGTTTCGGGTATGTGTTGTTGGATGTGGTGATGGTTTTGGGTACGATCTTGGGGTTAATGGTATGTCGGGTGCCCAATGTTTATGTGTTAATGTGATTGTTGATTTGTTGAATATAATATGATGTTGTGTGTTGTTATGTAGTGTGAATATGTCTATGATCTTTTAATGATCTGTGTGTTTATATTTGGTGCACAATGTTGTTGATGTTATGCTTTTAAGAATATGTCTAGGACATTGCTGTTTGTTTAAAGTGGTAAGTGTGTAATCTTTGTGTCACAATGTTGTGTCAATGGTGTTCTGGGTTTTGTTGGTAGGCAATGGTTTTGTGGTTGATGTGATGATGGTGTTTAAGGATTTTTTTTTTTTTTCTCCCTGTTGGTAATTTCTGGGTTTTTCTGCACGATATGTGTTGCGTCTGTTGTGTTCATGCTCGTTGCTTTAGCACTGTGTAGTGGTAACGTTAACGTTTCAATTATGGGTTTGCTGATGTGGTTTGGGTGCATTGGGGATGTGATGTTATTGTGTTAAATGTCATTGTGTTTGTGATTGTGGCAGTGTGACAGTAGGATTGTGTGTACGTTGTTCGCTTTGCTGTTATGTCTGTTAATCATTCGAAGATGCGTAGTTGTTCATTTTAAGTTAGATTGTTTGTATGCTACAGTGTGCAGGGTAAATGTTACGTTACGAACCTCTGTTATGTGTGTATTTCCTCTGACTGGTGTTCATTTTGTTTTGCAGGTGTGATTCTGAGGCAGTCACCACGGAAAAGAAGTGTTGATGTTTCCCAGTACGTTGGCGACTCTAATTTCACGTCAGAACCGGTTGTTGTGAAAAAACAGGGGAATATAGCATTGAAAAGGAAAAAAGAACATGGCCATGTTAAGGATAAAGTGATAGTAGACACTTCTAGGCTGGCATATCGTTCAAATATAAATGGCGTTATCAAAACTGTGCTTGAAATGAAGTTAACAGCAGGGCATGAACGACAATTGCGGCGAACCCCGTTCTGGGCGATGATTAATGCCATCCGCAAGCACAACTTGTCACCAAATGCTTACAAAAAATGTGATGAGACAGTGTTCCGCATACTGCAGACGTACAATCATCTGGATGAAAAATTTTATTTAGGGGGGAAAGGAGTTCCACTGCGTCGTAGTGATATACGACTTGTTTTTGGCATTCAATGCGGCGTGGACCAGCTTGATTTAGCTCATGGGTCGAGGCCACCGTCGGATTTCATTCAGCGTCGGTGCAACATTGTCGGGCGGATATCGTGTAAGAAAATAAAAGAACTTCTGGACGTGGCACTGCAGGGGAAAAGTGTACATGACGAGGAAGATGTCGCGAAGCTGCTGTGTTTATATATTTGTGCGAAACTGTTTTTCACAACAACCGGAGAGTCTATCGGGTGGGCGTTTGTTCGAGTAATTGACAAACTTAGTACAATACAGTTGTATGATTGGGCTGCTGCAATACGAGGCGCGCTAATTTCATCGCTGAACGAGTTTCATGACAGGCCTGAAAGGGTAACCGGATGTGTTGTCGTAGTACTCGTAAGTGTTTTTTTTTGTGTAATGTGCTTGTTATGTTGTAATTGGCATGTTTGGATTAGGTTGTTTGAATGTAATGTTAATGTAAGTGCTTACGAATGTCATGCAGTTTTTTGTTTGTGAGCACACGAACCTTATCGAAGCAGAACGACACAGTGTGCTGCCAAGGTTCTGCAGATGGAACATTTCTAAATTGACGACGAAAATGAAAGATGTGGATTTGAGTAGCTGTAGACAGTTTGAGGTATGAAATGGTAGGATGGTTTGTGTGGTTTTGGTGGGTGGTACGTGTTGGAGTCGCTAACGATTTTACAATGTGTTTTGTCAGGTAAGGTGTGAAAAACTGGAGGGCGCAATTCTTGAACGATACAAAGTTGGTACGACATTGTTAAGTGGGGAATGTATGAGGGCACAAGACCAAGTGTTGGACGTGCAGCCAGTGTCAGTGCATGTCGGTGTGGCACGTAAAGATGTCGGTGCTGAACTTGTAGAGCCAAGTTTGGATTGCTGGCAAGTGGACTCGTCTACAGACGTCCGTGTTGATAAAGGCAAATTGACAGATGAGGCAGACACTTACGATGGAGGCAGCAAGTGTGTTAATAAGCGTGGAGTGGCTGCGGTTGTAGGAGGTGAAGGGTGGCCAGTACTGTTCCCAGATCTGCTGGATTTGTCAAGTACACAACCAGCTAAGGAGGTGGATACAGCAGGAGGCATTGGAATAAATAAAAAAAGTGGAACGCTTGACAGGGTTGCTGAGTTGGAGGAAGAATTGAGGCTGAAATCGGAACGTGTGCATGAACTGGAATGTAAGGTTTCGAGCATGGAACGCGCACTTGGTTCGCAAGCTGCGAATTTGTGTATGGGGTTTGAAGCTGCCATCAATGTAAAGGATGCAGAAATTGCACGTTTGAATGCCCTAGTGTCGGAGATGGAAACGACAGTAGCGCGATTGGAGGAACAGGTTGATGAGTACGAGGCGCACGAGGTAACACAACTGGTTCGGAACGCAACTAAAAGTCATGGGACGTCGACAGAACAAGTTGAAAAACAAACAGACTGTCCGGTGAATGACATGGCAAACGTCGTAGGCACGACTATCGAAATGAAAGATGCAAGCGTAGTTGATGTTGATGTAGGTAACACATCTGGTGGTGGAGAGAACGTATTACTGGGGAGCAGTGATGGGTTAGTAAAACAGGGGACGACGGTTATTGGGGGGGTATGGACTCCAGTGGAGGTGAAAAGTAAATGCAATTCTGCTGGCTCAGGTAATGTAGTAACATCAGAAAAGAAAAATGACATTACACATGTTCTTGATCAGCCAGGCAGTGAGGTAGTTGACAGGGTAATCGACTTTGTGAATCTGGAGGAACCAAATATCACATCGTTGGTGCGGCGTGTGAAGAGCAAAGCAAGGCGGGAGTGGAGGCTGCAAGATTATGAGTATCCGGGTTTGGTGAAACGATGCAGACAGTCAAAGGATGACGGCGACATAGTCAAAATTGCAACTGAGAAAGTACATAACATTGAACATAACGATGGCGAGATCAAAACATGGGCTGGATTTGGAATGAAAAATCGGTATCCTGTTTGGAAATTATTAGCAGAAGATGAACAGAAACTGTTGGAGGTGGTGTACACATTTGAAGGCGACGGGTAACATACCAAATTCGTATTTGTAGTTGTTCTGTTTTTCAGTGACATTGTAATATTACATTTTTATGCTGATAATGTGATTGTGTATTGGTGTAGGGCTGTGATATGGAGTGCAGCAGAATATGGGGTGCGCGTTAATTTCAAGACATCAAATCGCTTGTACAAGGGGGTGGAACAGCCGGTAATGTAAGTGTAAAGTGATATTGTCGATGCGAAAACGTCGTTGTTAATTCCATTTGTTGCCTGAATTGGTTTTTTGGAAAAGTGTTTGGACGATCATTTTGTGCGCGTAATCTGTTAATGACATCTTCATACTCTGTGCTTGTAGGTTATTGATGCATATGCTGAAATTTTAAAAAGTGAACAGAACGTAGCGGCTGTTAGTTGTGCTAATTTCAGCAAATCGTACTTCCACAGCAGTGTTTGTTCGGTATGTCAACGGTGTTATGAGTATTGTCACGTTGACGGATAGTGTGTATTTATGTTTTTACCACATCTGCCTAGTCAATTTGTGAGTTTGTAATTGGTTTTTTTTTCGTTGTAGGATATGATGAGGAATCGGAGTATAACGTCGAAAGACAGTTACCTGAACGTGCATGTCAACGCTGCATTTGGATGCAGATACGTCCATTACCCTATATACCATGCGAATCATTGGACGATCATGGTATACGATTCAGATTCGGGGACATGGACACACTACAATTCAATCAAAACACGTAAAGGAAGCCGAGATGATCATTTTGCGGAGGCGGTGAAAGTGGTAAGTACGAATGAGTGGTTATTACATGTATGTGTTCGGTTTTGTGTGTGTTGCAGGAAAACTGATTGGGTTTATATAGTGTGACTGATTGGGTGTTTTACATTACACAGAAACAGTGGGTTGTCGATTATGCGAAGCGGATGCAAGGGAAAGTGCAATCCATTGCCGGTGTCAGAGCGGAGAATATTGACGGGCCATTGGAGGCTTTGGGTGACTGTCCTCAGCAACACCCGGAATCGTAAGTTTACATTTAACCTCTGGCTTAAATTTGTATTCAAACTCCGGCTTAAATTTGTTCTATCTTCTGTTATGTTATGGTTTTGGTTTGATCGTCTTGATGAACCTGTTGACATGTTTGCAATTGGCAGTCCGGATTGCGCTATAATGGTATGCTTCATCATGCGGCAGTACGCTAATAACATGGAGGTCGAAGGTTCGATGGATGGGATGACAGCCAGCGCGTTCAGAGCAGAAATGGCTAAGGCTTTCATAAACGATCCGCATAGAGGTCTCCGGAATCGGCCTCTGCCCTGACGGTTGTGGTGGAACACAAAATTTAGCTTTGCTCACTGTTTTTGGTTTTTGGGGTGGACGTACAAATGTTTTGTTTACATGGTAGGGTTATTTTTGATGTTACATTAGCTTCGTGTTATGGAATGGATAAACACATACTAGGTTACGTTAAACATTGCAAACATTAGCAAACTAGGATTGTTTTGTTTGGCTGGGAAACTGCATAATAATAATTTTTTGGATGTGTTGTTTAAATTCGTTTCTGTATGATGTTCGTTACAGGTTTGACATATTCGTATGTGTGGGTGTTTCTTGTGATTATGTGTGGGATGTTGTCATGCCCAGAATTTGAACAAGATACAGGTGTGTTGAACTTGAAACGTTTGATCCAGAAAATATGTAATGTGTTCTTCGTTGTTTACTTCCGAGTGTGCTGGAATTTTTTTTTTTTTGGAAACAGGTTCGTTGTTACCTTAGCAAACTATGATTGTTTTGTTTGGCTGGGGAAATGCATAATAATAATTTTTGGATGTGTTGTTTAAATTCGTTTCTGTATGATGTTCGTTATAGGTTTGACATGTTCATATGTGTGGGGTGTTTCTTGTGATTATGTGTGGGATGTTGTCATGCCCAGAATTTGAACAAGTTCACGGTGTGTTGTACTTGAGACGTTTGTTCAAGAAAATATGTAATGTGTTCTTCGTTGTTTACTTCCGAGTGTGCTGCAATTTTTTTTTTTTGGAAAAAGGTTCGTTGTTACCTTAAAACATAATACATTGAGTTTGTATTGTGACATATTCATGTATCATAATTGAGTGTATTTGGAAACGCACAGCAGACAGCTTTGGGTAGTGGTAATCAGTTGGAATTGGTTTGGGTAATGTGTTTTTTTGGAAATTAAATTGAAATGTTAAATGCATTGGCAGGTGGTGGGGAAGAAAACGTTTGGGAAAATGGCGTGCAATGTGGAATTGATCCAACATGTGCGATCTGTACGTAGTTGTAACGTAATGGACAACGTTGTCAATTCTAAACTTAAATCAACGGGAATGACATTGTTGAATTGAAAACGTAAATTGTACGAAAGTTCAATGAATATGGAAAAACTTGGAAGAAAAACGTAACATCAATTTGCCATAACATGATCAAATAGGCTCCTTGCATGTTTTCCTATTGTGGTTGCCTATTTTTCCACAACGACCACAACGGATCCGTTGCACAACCTCGCCCTTCGATGGGATTCGTTTGCGTTTCGGCCTGCCAGGTGGACGTTTCACCTTTGGGGGCGCTATCATAAAATCATTGGGTGAAAATGAAGGCTTCTCAACAGTTGGAATGGGGAAAATTGTTCCGCTGTACGAAGCTTGATATTTTTCAATACGATAGTATGTTTCAATGGAATCGTATATATTTTGCCCACTATTACGAAAAGCGACAACAGCATGAGGACACGGAAACCCATTCAGCTGCCACTGGAAACATGAACATGAGCGCCTTGCCACATCAACTAGAACAGAGGGTTGACTATGCACCTCGTAAACATTATCATCAGCCTGACTAACACTCCACCCCCTGCTCTCATTATATGCTTTTACCAGTTTCTTCTCCATTTTCGGGCATAACACGCCGGTCCATTCTCTAGCTTTCACTCTACGCTCCGCCATTTGTTCCATTATTTGACCCCTAACCATGTCGACCAACCTAGTAATGGGAAGATGACGAGCCTCTCGTATCCAATTGTTAAAAGATTCAGCTGCGCTTGACCACATCTCACCGTAACGTTGTCCCCTGCAAAAAGGAAATAAAAATTTATGAAAAAAATTACATTGGACAGCATATTTTTTTACCATGTTAACGTGTGTACCAAATTGGAAAACCTTGAATGCATTAACGTAATACGTAGGAAAAAATGCAATCCAACTTACATGAAATACGCATTAGCCCAATGCGATGGATGCAAGTCTTTCAAGAAGCTATCAACGACAACGGGGCTACACTCTTTCAACACCTCTATTTTCTGATTATAAGATGGTATTGTCGGGGCGTAAGCACATTCTCGGAGCTTCCGCATCAACCCAACCTTATGAGATGCGTTAACGTATTTCATTCGGTCTCTCAAATTCATTTGAAGATGTAGCAAACAAAATGCGTGATGTGCTGAAGGAAATATAATTGGCATAGATTGTAATAGCCCTGCATGCCGATCCGAAACGAATGTCAACGTACGCTCATCACCGACAACTTCTTTAAGATTTTTTAAAAACCACTCCCAATTTTGTTGATTTTCAGAATCGACAATGGCAAATGCCACCGGAAACAAACCTGTGAACAGTACGTAAAATATGTAATTGATTCATTAAAAACATTCGGAACTTATATGTGAGTAATAATTTAGTTAGCCAAGATTGCGACAAAAAAATTGATACGTCACCTTTATTGCCATCTTTCGCGGTAGCAGCTAATAAATTCCCCTTGAATCTGCCTTTCAGAAACGTGCCATCCAAAAAAAGTAATGGCCGACAATGGTTAAAGCCATCTATACATGCACGGAAGGATATAAAATACCGAACGAACCTCCCAGTTTGTTGTTGAAATTCGAGGTTAATGTAACTGTTTGGATTCTTTTCCATAACAGAATCACTATACCACCTAAGTTGGTCGAATGACATAGCATGATCTCCATAGACTTCGCCTCTTGCTTTCTCAACCCCTAACCACGCCACTCGGTAACTAATATCCAAACCGTAGTCATTTTTCATATCGAACACAATGTCCGTAGGGCGTGTCAGTGGCTTAGCACGCACCCGATCTGCGACGACGCTTGAAACCAAATCGGACCCCGTACGTGGGTTTGTATGTGTTTCGAACAGCAGCTCCACAATTGTGCACACTATCCAACTTCTTAATGCATAGAAGGCCATTCGATGACAACACCCGCGCATGCACTGTCCACGTGCATCCTGTGGACTCTGCAAACTTACAAACCGCCGTAATGCGAACTGAATCATTCTTCAAATATTTGAATTGAAACCCACGTTCAACGGCATACTTGCATAATATTTCCCGAAATTCAGTTACGCCACCAGCGAAACATTGTCCAACATGGGTAATCCCGAATGCCCACTGAGCAGACAAGAACGTCTTCGTTTTGTTAGGACAATATGTTGGTAACAGATCCGTCTGATCATCCACACCGAACGTCTGATTACTGAAATTGAAATTATGAACTTCACGGCAGTACGCACCCCCGTAATTACCCCCCTTTGGGACGTCACGGATCTGAATGAGAACATCAAAATGTTTCAAAGCAAATGACTCCGCAAGGCAGAACATGTTTTCGATATCGTCATCACTATCAACCTTAAACTTGTTATACCCGGGGACATCCCATAGCATGTACACCACATCCCGTACTAAATCATCGAACTTGCCACAAATGTCATCGATGAGCTGCGTGAATGTCATCCCTCGGTGACACCGAACAGCAACATTTGTTTGCTCGTATGAGCACAACAACAACACCCCATCCATACCTGTCACACAACCCATACTTGAATCATTAAATGGTTAACGCGTACAAGAATGATGCAAATATGAAATTTTTTTCGTGCACATAACATCGATTACACATTGTGCTGCAGGCACATAAAATACCTCTGTAATATGTGCATGAGTGAGACATACGAACGTAATGTTAAATGATACGACATTGACAACATCCACACATACACATATATTTCAAACAACAACAACATCAAACACAAAAAAAACACACAGCCACATTAATAGGACATTGCTTTTCGTAGAATCGACTTTGATGTTGCTGCAGTTACTACCGCAACATTGAAGATGTCCGCAATGTTTTAAAACCTCGTCACACTGTTACATGGCAAAAAGTACGCTGTTACACAGCAATGTCGACCAAACGCGAAACACGAACAAACACTGTGATGAAGACATGTTACAGAGGCACAATACAACATACGTTACGTTCCCATGAACGACAATGGCAAACACACCAATGAACACAAACAAAACACCAACGAAACAACAACACAGATGCACTGTGTATTTGTTACCAGAAACGGGGTGCTGTTACTGCTGTTAATCTCGTAACATGATATACATACACAATCAGGGAAAACAAATGCAGGAAAAATCAAGAAGAAGAAACAGAACCTATGTGACAAAACCGATCCACACACCCAACTGTGAACCACCCACAAAAAATCAACAAACAAAGTGATGAGATTCATATACAAAAACAGACAGATTCTGACAAAACGGAATGTAACGAAAACCAACGTTGCCTTCATGAACTTCATACAACACCATGCAAAAACATACAGAATCTGGAAAAAAAATACAGAAATAATCAGACACAAGATACAAACCTCTGTCGCAGCTGCCCAGAAACCCGTTTTCCTCAAACCCTTGCATTCATTAACATTATGAATCCCCCAAATCACACAAACCGAATTGCCACCATTTTAGGAAACAACCAGCCAACATAATGGGTATAATTGTAATCTTCAAAAAATCTAAATTAAATAAATAACATTGCCAAAATAAAAAAGGACTTAATGGTGCATAAGAAAACATTTGGGACTAAATGGTTTAACTTTCCAGAAAGTAGGATTTATCAGTAAATTTTCCTAAAATATATGAGTTTTACAATGGTATATTGGTTCTCAATTCTGTGTCACAAATTGCATTGAATTCCTCTTTTTCTTATTTGCGACATTCTTGGAAATAGGTGGAAGAAGTATATAAACAAAAATGTACATGACACCAGAATGAAGTATAAAGCAATCAATATTCAACTTCATGAAGAGTACTATGGATCAAGTGTGCAAAATCATTAGTAGTAGTACCTACAAATGAATATTAGAGAAAAATTAAATCAATTTAACAGAATATCAAGTGGCACTATTCAACCTCCATTCCACAAAATAGGCTATTAAAAATCAATCTGGCATAATGACATTTCACATTCAAGCAAAGCACCTGGAATTAACAAGGACCAACACTAATCTGTCACATTAAAACTTCACTGATCCATAAGCATGACTAATATACCACCTAGTGAGTAGTAACTACCCAGTAATTATATAATTAAAAAACCAAAAGTTCAACTTCTGACTTGTACCCGCTAGTATGCCAAAAGCAAGCAATCAAGCAATATGTGGGTGGTACTTTTATAATTATATTCACCCCCCCCCCCCCCCCCCCCAAAAAAAAATCAAATTGTTCAAGTACAAAGCTCAACCTGACATCATGTGTTCTAACTTGCCATGTAGGATAGTACTACCTTATATTTACAAAAGGTGAGCACATGGGCATAAATCGTTCAATTTCAAGGGAAGTTAGTTAGCTTGCTAAGACATTTTGATATGAGGCGGTATCAGTGGCAAGATCTCTCTCTCTCTCTCTCTCTCAATAGAAGTGTAGGACTAGCCTAAGGCAGCATGACCCGCACAGCTGTAACACCATGGTGAAACCTCCATCTTTAGCCTCCAAATCAAAAGACCATAGAGTCTCATAGTGTATGCTGAAGGCTACGATGTGCCTAGACCCTACCTTCTAATCAAAAACTACAATTAGAAAGTACCAACACCATAGTAATTATATTTTTGAATAACATATTTTGAAAATTATAATTTCATAGTCTTTTTGTTAACTTATAGCACATTCCCTCACATGATGGGAACCACACAAGAGAAAAGCAAGGTAGTTAAATACAACAAAAAGGCTATAAAAATCACACATATATTTTCCTCAAATTTTGTTCAGCATTGATACAAACTTGTACAAATTCGGATTCTTGTTTCTATTTAAAATTTTCCAGTAAACTAAACAAATCGATGAAAAAGTAAATGTTATTTTCTTTCCCTTTCTTTCTTGTACCCACTGAATAAGTAAGGTAGAATGGAGTGCAAGTTGGAAAGGGAGTGTAACATCGCACGGAATGCAATTGACACAACCACCCCATTCTCTTGATAGGTTGCCAACACGAAATTATGATTCCGACTCTAATAATTGGTTATGCTAATTAATAGTGCTATGATGGAGTGTCTTATGAATATACATGTACCTGACTATATTCTATTATATAAAGTACACAACTCAGAAGTTTTGTCACAAATTTTTTTTTTTTAAAATAAAGTTTCCAATAATACCCATAAATTAACTACTACACAGACTACTCAGGCCCTGTTCCCCGGATTCGTTCTGAGAAAAGAGAGAACAAAATCAAATGCCTTAATAAAATGAAGAAGTTGAAAACAAAAAATAAGAATAATTTAAAATGAAAACCCTAACCTTGAGAGGTGATCGGAGAAACTGAAAGAGAAGAATAGAAGAGGCTGTGGTGGGTGCTTAGGAGGAGGTTGTGATTGGATGAGAGCGAAGTGGTTTTGATCGCTTAATGGACAAGATTTTGGAGGATTCGAGTCGGTGGAGAGAGTAACAGGGGAGAGACACGGAACAGAGCCAACCCTTTCTTCTTTATTTTTATTTTGTTTCCCTTTTTCTGAGTTACAATTAGGGCAAACTAATTAGACTTTACTCTAGCGGGTAATCAGTTCGGTACTGTTAGTATTTAAGTAAAATATTATATCGAATTAATAATGTCAATTTTATTATTTTAAATATTGATATAGACCGTTTCTTTTATCAAATTGCGCCGAACCCAATCGATTGAAATGGTTCGATTTGGTACAGTTTAAATGGTCTAAAATTTTTTAAACTTGAATCACCTTTAAATATAATCATTAATCTATATAAAAATATTAAACTAATTATTTATCTACCATTTCAAATATATCCATTCCATCTATTTAATACATATTTTTCAATTCTTAAATTAACAAAAATAAAAACAAAAAAAAAAGTTTTAAAATACTAAGGTTTCAATCAACAATAATGAGTTAGAATTAAGATTATACATAACAAGAGTTTACATTAATATTACTATATTATTAGATTATATATATTATAAATACAATATATGTTAAAGCGGTTGGTTTTGATTTAGATCGATGCACAAGGTACTTAAACTGATACCGACTGAAAATCGAAAAAAAAATAATTAGAAACCGCACAGACTAATTCTTGTTAAAAAACAAACTCAAATATCACCGGTTTGATCCAATTCAATTGGTATGATCGATTTTTTTTTTAGTTTTCTTACCTCCCTACTTTACTCTACAACCTTTTTAAAAAAAAAAATTTATGATATCTTTAAAATTGTAACTCATTCATTTTAATGGGTCTTTTAATTTAAAATAAATAGACACACTTATGCTATCTTATTCTATATAAATTTTTTATAAGAATTTTTTATATATCATCATTTTTAACATTTTATTTACTATCCGTATCGCTTTATCCTCACTAAAAATTTGGACATTTAACTCTTTCGTTTATTATTGTTTGAGTGATGGTATATAAATAGAAAATTTGTATAATAAATTCATACAGAATGACATGACATATTTGTGTTCATTCATTTGAAATAAAAAAAATAAAAATAAAAGATAATTAAAGGGGTTTACAATTTTTAAAAATGTTATTGTTACATTATTTTTATAAATTTTTTTGTATGTATTTTTTGTTTACAAATCTTTTTTTTTTTTTTAATTTTCACATTTATGACAAAAATATCCTTTTTTCTTTTATGATGTGTTTGCAATATGAATTTAGGTAGAGATTTAAAAAGAAAAAGATAAAAAGTGTGTAAAATGTAGGTAAAACATAACTATATTTCATTCACATTTCACATACATTTTTTTTTTTCCATTTTCCTTTCCAAATCCATACTCCAAGCACAACCTTACCAAAGCCTTGTTTGAGAAGTTGGCTATTTTATTTGGCCTTTTCGCTACTTTAACCTGACTAAAAAAGTTGTGCTTGGAATTTATTTTTATTTTATTTATTTATTTGTAGTTGATTTGGTAATTGTGAGAGAAAAATGAAATAATTATGGATTGGATGTGATATTCTGTCTTATTAACTATTTTAGCCTCCGTTTGGGAAGTGGGTTGGCTTTTTGGCTTTTTTGGCTATTTTAACCTGGGTTAAAAAGCTTGATTTGGGAAGGGCTTTTTGACTTTTTGACTTTTTTTGTAAGAGAAGAGTGTAATGATTATGGGTTGGATGTGATGTTTTGTTTATTGTGACGAAAATAGCATATTTTATTTTTTGTGGCTAAAATAACCAAAGAAGCCTGGAAACTCTCTTCCCAAACGGTGCCTTGGTCTATTTTGCCTTTTAGTAGACTGTTTTAACTCAACACTCTCCCCAAACAAGGCTAAAATAAATGAAAGTTGGGGCTTTCTCAACTTGAAAAGATTATAGGATCCGTGAAGTCCACCACAAGTCTCGTTTCGATTCTTTAAATTGTTTATTTTGTAAAATTCTCATATATATAATTCATAAGAAAAATTAAATCAATTCAATAATCATAATTTTTTATTTTATGATATTTATTTTTCTAATGATTTATTTTTAAAAATTAATGTTCCTAATCTTTCTGACATTATTCCCAAACTATTAGATAATTTCTGATTATGAAAGCTCAAAAAAATCAAATCATGTGTCGTTTTTAAATTTAAATAAATAAAAATCTAAATAAGAAGCAAAAAATATATTCTATAACCAGGTAATTTATTCTTTTCAAATTATGATGGTAATCAACAAATAGAACAAATAATAATTGGTTCAAAGTACAAATGATTTTATAAATTGTGGTTTTGCTGCAGCCTGTAGGAAGAGCAAAATAAGAGTTTTAATGTTTGATGAAGCTACAGTAACTACCTTTATATTTGAAAAGTTGAATAAAGAATTATTTAAATGGTGGTTAGGCTACACTAACTATTATATTTGAAAAGTTGAATAAAGAATTAGTTAAATGGTGGTTAGGCTACAGTAACTACCTTTATATTATAAAAGTGGAATAAAGAATTAGTTAAATGGTGGTTAGTGGTGATTTTTTTAGCAGAAAGTTTCTTATTTAATTAGCTCATAATTATTGTTCTCTCACCACAAAGTCAAGAAAAGCCTTCCCAGCTCCTTCCTCAAATCACATTGACCTCATTCTCCTTCTCATCTTTTCCATTGCAATTGTTCTTTCCCCATTTGATATTTCAAACCCCGCAGAAGAAGTTACAGACTTGATCTGCTTTTTATTTTTTGCAACAAGGTATTTAAACTCTAGTTTTTATTTTATCACTTTACAATTGTCATTGTGTGAGATCTTGTCTGTATGATCTCAATTTTTTTTCCCCTGGTCTATGCTGTGCTTAAAGTTTATAAGATTTTAAGGTCTCATTTGGGAACAGATTATTTTAATAATTTTTTATTTTTTACAAAAAGATGTACAGAAAAGTAGAGAGAGTAATATGACAACGTATAGTGACTTTTTAATTTTTCGACTAAAATGTATAGTTGACAAACGAGACCTAAAAACTTAATTTTGGTGATTTTTAAGAATTTAACCACGTCTATCATTATTCTCTGCTTATTTTTTCTCTTTTCTTTTAGATTTTTCTCGCAAAGCGTCTTGGTTTCTGGCTTGAAAGGTAAAGTGTAAATATATATATCATTTCTTTTTCAAGGATATAGTGTAGTAGTATATGCATATTTTACTCTTATGCCTTTTTTTCATCATCTTCTGTTTTTTCTCCTCCTCTATCTATGCTTATAAGAATTGCAATCCAAATCTTATAACCTTACAATTTTACAATTCATTTAGACACAATAGATCTGGATCGTGTAAAAAAAATTTACAAGTAGGATCTTTCGATCCTAATAGTTCGATCCTAAAAAAATCTCGATTCAGATCCGATTCAATCAATTCAATTTTTAATCCTCATGAGGAATTTTATGAGATAATTTATTGTAATATTTTTTTTTTTTTGTGTGTGTGTGTGTATACTTTCAATCCTGATAGTTGGATCTCATAAGATTGTGGAATCCCGATCTAGATCTATCCTATTGATCTAATTTTAATCATTGTTTTGTATTGTATGATCTAATTTACTGTAAATTTTATATTTGTATACTTTTGATCTTGATAATTGAATCTCATTGGATCGTGAAATCCTGATCCAGATCCAATCCACCGATCTAATTTTTAATCATTGCTTTGTAATAGAGAGCTAATTTATTATAAATTTTACATTTGTTATTCAAATACCAATTTTATGTAGTCCAAATGCATAAAAAAATAAGCCAGATATTGAATGAAAGGCCTCGTTTGGGAACAGGCTAATTTAGTAACTGTTTGGCTATTTGGCTAAAATATGAGCTAAAAAAAACTAGTATGTTTGGGATATTTTTTGACTTTTTACGAAAGATGTGCAAAAAATAGAGAGAAAAAAGAATCTTTGACTTTTTGATATGGGTTGTTGACTTTTTGATTTTTTTAGTAACATTTTGGTTTTTTGGCTAAAAAAGCCACTTGCCAAATTAAGATGATCTAAATTATCTTTTAATTTTTTACCCAAAAAATATGTAGAAAAGTAGATAGATGATGTGACTCAAAAAAGATAAAAAGATAAATAAATATACTTTTGTAATGCATCCCAAACAACCTCTATAAACAAATTAGGGAAACATATTTAAATATTGAAGTAATATAAGAAAACTAACTAGTCAAAAAAAAAAAAAATGTAGTCTTAGTAGGGTTTTGGAGGGAACAAAATATACGCAGTTTTATCCTAAATTTTGAAGAGCATATTTTCGTGACCTAGGAAGCACGTATATGAATACGGATATGGATAAGATACGAAACAGATATGAAATATGACAAAACTTATAAAAGTAGGATATGTTTGTAAAAAAAAATATTTTTTCAATTATTGGTAGTGAGTTACACAAGCTCAAGTATGTTAAAAATTATACTATAATTTTATAATGTAAAATACTAATATTTTAGAATTAGGAATTAATTTAAGTTATTAGCAAATTTATTTCTTCAATTTCAATAGGTTTTACAGATATTTCGCTTCAATATCAAGTCCAATATGTATATATCACAATAATAGAACAGCCCACAAGAATTTGTCCATGTGTTTTTCCCTTTTACACTTGTCAAAAATGTTGTAAGTAAGTTTACTTACATATTTATTTATTGATTTTTAATTCTACTATTATATTATTCACTTGTTAATTTTTACTTTGTATGTAGTTATATGGGACATGGATGATATAATTAAGATACGCCAATTTGATAAATTCTATCACTTTTAACTCACTATATTCTTCTTATCAAAGAACTAAGCAAAGTATTGAAAAATATTATTTTATTTATCCTCACAATTAAGGTATATTATAATGTTGTGTAAAAAATGTTACAATTTTAATTTTGTAAAACAAATAATAAGAGACTTAGAGTATCCGATGCTTAAAAAAAAGGGTAAATTATGCAAATGGTCCTTGTAGTTTACCCGTTTTTTCATTTTGGTCCATGTTATTTCAATTTGATCAATTTTGTCCCTTAATTTATGGATTGTGTCATATTAGTCCAATAAATAATGGCGGTTAAGTTTGATGGACGAAAAATCAAATGAGATTTCAATTTGGTCCATATAGTTTATAGAAAAGTCAAAACAACATGGACCAAATTGACATATCCTGTAAATCACAGGGACCAAATTGAAACATTATTTGATTTTCTGTCCATCAAACTTAATCGTCATTATTTATTAGACTAATATGACACAATTCGTAAAATTAATGAATAAAATTGAACAAATTAAAACAATAGGGACCAAAATAAAAAAAAATTTTAAAAAAGATAAATTACAGAGACTACCACTGTAATTTGCCGTAATTTGCTGTAGAAAATAAATATTCAATACGTCAGAATTAATTAATTAAGAAATAACTAATACTTTTAATAAGTATTTACCATATATCCGAGAGTATCAATATCTGATACCAATACATCTCCTTTTAAAAATATCTTTGCTTCATTATTTATGACTCATATACATACCACAAGAGACATTACATAGTATATAAGTAAAGTTGTGCTTTTCATAAGTAGAGTCTAGAAATGTGCCATGTGTCAATGTGCCATGTGTCAAGCTAAGAATAGCACATATATTATTATTATTATTATTATTTGTGTTATATTTTATGCATTTCCTTGTGTTTTGTGTCCTTTACACTTCGTGCTCCTTACATCGCATTCTCTCTATCTTAGCATTTGATTTCTTTTTCTTTTTAATGTGAAAATGGAAAAGATGAGTCTCTAATAAACCCTGCATATATATCCTTTAAATATGGAAGATTAAAGGGGTATATTATATTGGATGATTATTGAGTCTTTTCGGAATACGACCACGTAATACTTCATGATATTATAATTGATGAAAAAAGTGAGATATTATAATTTTATATTAGGTGATTGAAAAACATAAAAAGACATAGTGAATAATGATTGGTGAAGGAATATTGACACGAGATATTTTTGGGAGTATCTAAAATTTTTCTATATTTCCTGAGCATTTTGTAAATCAAGTGGTATTTCATGTACCATAGCTAATGCGCATTTATTAGTTACTTTTTCCATTGTTACTTTCTATCAAGATTATCTCTTGCATTGCAGCTCTTTCAATCATTTTCTAAGGCTATTGAGCGGTTAGCTAATTTTTATATCTCTTGGTAAAGATGAAAATTTTTATTTGCCATCTTGAGTAACAGAATGAATGATATACAATGATGTTTCCTCTTTTGTTTGCTTGATTATTTTCTTTTTTAAACTATTTTTTGTACAAGAAAAAAACTCAAAATTAGATTATAAACCTCGGTACAAACTTGTAGTGTGGATACATTCCTCAGGTACAACTTCATATTCCTCGAGTAGAAGCTCATATTTAAAAAAAAAAAAAATTTATTATTTAGTAACAATTGTTTTTTTTCATGAATTACAATTCTATCATTATTTACATATGTAAGTCAAATATTCAAAATACATACAGTTTTTATTGTTCATCAAACAAGAAATTATCGTGCCTCCCTAAACAAAAATTACAAATGATTGGTAGTTGAAAATTCTTATAATTCCAAATTTAAACTCTATTACATCGCACAAGACTTTCTTTTCTTTTTTTTCTTTTATGTGGTACATTACTAATTTAGTTAAATTTTGTCCCTTATTAAACTACATTCCTCAAAGAGTTTTTTGGTATTTGTTGGCTTTTTAGCTTTCGAAAGTTAAAAATATAATTTGAGCGTGTCAGTAAGGATCAACAAGTCTTTATAGAAATAATAAATACCAACCAATTAATCAAACAATTGCTTCGAAATTCTTTTAGCCTCAATAAAGAGGACTTTTACTGGTGGCTTGTTTTTAGGAGAAAATTTAGAAGAACTAATCACAATAGTAAAAGAAGGAGGGACAAAATAGTATCATAAAATAAATTTCATTAAGTAAACAAGCATTTACAATTGTACCTTCGCTTCGAAGAGGATTACAGCAATGAACAGACTAACTTAAGAAACTGAAATTCAGTGCGGGAAAGTAAAGGACTGGAAGGTAACTGGAAAGTAAATAACTAGAAAGTAAAGAACTGAAAAAATGTAAGGTAAGTAACCGTCGAAGTGGCTGGTAACCGTTGAAGTGGATAGTAATCGTCAAAGTAACCTCCAAAATCATTAGACATGGCTCCAAGCAGTTTGCCTCCACTTAGTCACTCTTGCAGTTGGGATTCCCTCCTAAATTTGAATTTAAACTTTCAGTAACCGTTTGGCTACGTCACCTTGCTCATCTTGATTGTTTCAGTACTTCGCAGATCCATTGCCATTGATATAATTTGCCACATGTCCTCTGATGACTGGAGACCTTTATTAATTCCCCAAACTACACCTGATGGACCACGTGTCAGGCTGTGGCTGGCTAATACAAAATATATGGCCAACATTACCCTCCACACTATTATAACCAAGACTTGGTGATATTAGTGGATCGATGCACTACGCTTCTCTTGCGACATACTGCCCACGTTCTAGGACGTGCATGGTAATTAATTGTCCTATAACTGTCTTCAAGCAATGTTCATAAACCAAAACATTGAACTTCCCTTTGCTTTAGAACTTTGCTTACCCTAACTGAACAAACGAAGAGACTGAAACCTCTTCTATGGCTAACCAACCCTTCTCCTTCATTGATCAAGCATATGAAGAGGCACTAAACAATAATGGCCGTCCTCGAAACAACTGTCATGTATTTATTAGCCACACTTAAAAACTCTCATGTATTTATTAGCTACACTTACCCTCCTCCATTTATTCAAGTCATGGAGGCTTTCACAGAGTACACACCTTTAGAACAAAAACTTGCTCATATGAACCTCGAAGGTTCTCCATCTGCTCCAAAGGTCTTTGCTTGGGATGAGGCTGTCTCCTCCTCTATAAAAGCTACTAGTTGGGATATCTAGCCAAAACCGTCCCAAGCTCAGGCAAGAGAGCGAATTCATTATAGATTTGTTAAATTCGATGACCCCACTTTGGTTCTTCTTTGTTCTCGTAGCTCAGTGGTATACCATTACGTACCTTTGATTGCCTTCGCTGCCTAGAAGACAACTTACTTTCAGCGTGGTATACCTCCACTCTACCAACAAAAATCGTATAGAAACACCGAATCCAGTCGAAGCTTTAGGACTGAGTCCTTCGCACTTGGCCAAGAAGGCAAAACTCTGCTCTTTTGACTGGCTAGAGTGTGTGAATGAGCCCCAATTTTCATCTTCTTTTGGAATGGACCTAGCTGCACCTCTTCTTCCTCATAATCCTAATTGGATTGAGGAATTAAAACTCAACCTCTTCGAAGGCCGGCATTTTGCCCCATACCAAGCCCCAATTCCTCCCACTGCTTACTAGCAGTATAAAGCCCAAACTCTGCTTGCTGCCTTCTTCCATCTAACCTTCGAAGTGCTTCGAGAGGACACTCCTCATAAAAACCTTCTATGGGCTTGTGATATAGTCTCTCGAAGTCACATTCTTAATCCAGTGGCTCAGACAAAACTCTATACTTTCTTGGATCAACTCCCTCTCCTGTTCAACTGGCATAAAAATGCCATAGCCACCAGCAAATCATTGGAAGAAATTTCTGCCACTCGTATCCAAATCCAGTACGAAGTACAGAATCTCCTTGAAGACTATGAAGACTTCAAGAACAATGACTCAGTAGATGGAGGAGATACTAACATGGATAGGATAGACGAGGTGGAGAAGGCATTGAAGCAAACAAAGTTTGAGATGAAGGCCCTGCAGCTTTTTCATCAAGTGAAAGCACATCAACTGGAATGGCTCTAATTAGATAGGATTGACGAAAGGTTGGAGAGAGAACATACATTTATTGAATTTGTTGGAATAAGTTCCATGACCTTGTAACCTTTTCCATTCCTTATTTTTATAAAATTGAGAATGTACTCAAGTTGGTCATTCAATGTAATTATTTAATTACTTAATTAAATATGTATTTCTTCCAACTACATGGTTCGTACTTGCTAATATGCATGTCTTCAATCAAACTTGTTAACATACTAGCAAATACTGGTTTTGAAGCAACTCATTCATTTTGAGGCCAAGTCAAGTATTTCAAAGCACACTTTTCCTTTTCTAGAGGTAAATAAATACTCATTTGAAGAAAATTTTCTTGATAGAAAGTCCAAAAATGTACTCTTAAGACCTTCGAAATGTTAAATGGGTCCTAACCCCAAATGGGTCAAATAAAACCCAAATAGCTTGGAACTACTTAACCCGTCAGATTAAGTGGGCAACTTAGACAAGAAGGTATAAAGCCCTAATTTTCGCGCTCTTACCTATTTACTTGTTCACTTCTTACTCTTACTCCCACTCCTACTCACCCCTGCTCGTATTTCAGTTCTTGTTCATCCCTGCTGTCACGACCCAAACCTGCCTCTATAGGTTTAGTATTGTAACCGGCCAGTAATCCTAAGATAACGGAAGGCCTTTGAAACAAATTAGCAAATTAAGGAGCTAGCAGAAGCAAATATCAAAATACAATGTCCATAGAGCTGTGCAGACTTATATGGGATGGAAACTTTAAACTTATATTTACATATATATATATGCATCATTCTTACGTCATCCATAATAGATAAAACAAAATGGACTTAGCTCTATTACAGGTAAACAAAAACTTGTCCAAAAGACGTAAGAAAATAAAAACTTAAACTTGTTCACAAACATGGCCACAAAACTTGATCCCAAAAAGACTTCCGGAACCTCCTTGGGAGGCACACAGGTTGGTTGACAGAACAAAATCCAGATTGAAAGTCTCAAGCCTAGTTACACACCTGGTCAACTACATACATAATATAATACGGTGAGTTCGAGCCCAGTGAATAATAACATAGTAAAAGTTTTATGAATAATGTCCATCACATATTCAAAAATCAGAGTTCATATCAGAAACAGATTCAGATTCACATACTTATACAGATTTCATAAACAGTTATACGTGGTATATCCATTAGCTATAGATCACTTGGTTATAAAGACCCACATTCACTTGAGATGGTCACAAGGACCCACTTTCACTTGAGATGGTCATAAAGACCTATTTTCACTTAAGATGGTCATTTAGATGACCCACTTTCACTTGATAAAGACATGCATAACCAGTTCTAGGAGCTTGTATTCTTTGCTCGAGCGCATATTCCACCGCTCGAGCAAAAAGTGCGAATTCTGGAATTTCCAGATTTGCTCTTTAAATTCAAAACTTAATTTTAAAGCTTCAAAACACAATCTTTTGGGCCCAAAACTTAAGAAGACATGTGTAAACTTGCATAACATCATGAATTGAAAGCCATTTTGCAAAATCAAGGCTTAAAAGCATGTCAATTCATCAAAACCAAACTTGAAACATATATATATATATACGACATGCATGTATTAATCCATGTTCTATAATTTAAAAACATGATCAATTTAGGCCAATTGGTATGAAATGTAATGAATTTCCAAAACCAAGTTGAAACTATGACATGCATGAGAGAATTCTTGGAAAACAACTTCAAAATGATTTGAAATATGCATGCATGTATGCATTAAGCCTAAATTATTCAGTCTTAACTTCATTCATGTATTTAACCTCTTAATCCTCTTGAATTCATGCTCTTGTTAGCTTATACACTTAACTTATAGGTTGAATTCTTACCTTAATTCCTCAATTAGAGTCTAAGTGACTAATCCTATGATCCTCCAAGCTACTTTCCTTCAAGTTTCTTCTAGTTCTCACTCTTTGATCTCAATTCTCTCCTTCTTCTTCTTGATCTCAGTTTCTTGCTCACTATCCCTTTCTCTCACGTTTTATTGGGCTCAAAACAATGAAGAAGTGTGTAGAATGCATTAGAAGTGGCCTTATATAGGCTTGGTTTAACTTAGGCTAATTAATTGTAATTAATGCTAATTGATTTATTCTAATTATTTGGTTCCGAATCTAATTTCAATTAAACCTATCATAAAATTCTAAAAATTCCAAATAACACACATAAACCCAAGCAATTTCATGTTCAAACGCCGATAAGGCCTTCATTTCGCATACCGAAATAGAGATTTAAACAGATATTCCTACAATAGACAGATATAAACACAAAACATGCACACAATGCACAATTAACTCATAATTTCATCTTTATTACTTACTAGGCATTCCTAATCATGGTTTATTAGCTAATCACAGATTAGGGTTGTTACACCTACCCTCACTCTTACTTCTTTAGTCCCTCTTTCAACTCTCATCAATGGATGCTTTTTTCTCCACAAATTGTTTGAGGAGATGCGTAGATGAAGAAATAACCAAATTTAGAAAACCAGAGGGTCATAGTGCGATCGACGGAAGGTACTTCGTCCCTCGCCACCACTTAAAATGGGAGTATGTCATTGGTCCTATTTTCACTAAGGCTCTCACTACACTTCCCTCCTTGTACCCACTCTTAGAGGATTATTACCTTCTTTATGAAGGGAAACTCAATTGGGGATCTTGGAGGACCTTTCGACCCAATCGCTGCTGGCCCACATTAAAGACAGAATATAAGGAATGGTATGACAAAGTCGTTGAAGCCAGGGAATAAGACCTAGAGGACCTTTGCATTCTTGGTGCCCTTCGTTTTTCCAAGTTCATAGTCCCTGAAGACCCATTTCATGTTCCAGCTACTCTTTGTTTTTGGAACTCTACTTTTAATTTTTTCCAATTTTGGTGTGGTATGATAGCTCCCACAATTCTTGATGTGTGCCATCTTCTAGGGCTCTCACCTATTGGTGATCCCTTCGGGCCTGATTACCCAGACCTTAAGGTCTCTTTCTCTGTTCCTACTTCGAATCCTTCTTATAATGAATTCATAGGAGCTGAGAACAATAGAGAAGGTCTTGTGACAGATCAATAATTCTTTTCTTTTATTCTTTATTAGCTTTGCAAGTTTCTTTTTTGTACCTCTTCTCAAAAAATAATGTCTGAATTTATCCCTCTTGCCAAGGCTTTGGCTTCAAAGAGGAGGATAGCCTTGGTGATGGGTCATTTCACACACCAAATATAAACACTAAACTATACCAAATTCCTTAGAATAGTGGTAAGTGCAGGTATCGATCCATAGGGACAAACGAGAAATTAGACTAATTGAATGGTTAAACTCCTAAATTAATTTTGATAAAAAGATTAAGGGATATTATGACTAAACGAGAATTAAATGAAATTGAGGAATTAAATTGACAATTAGAATTACGGTTTGAGATATTGATTTTCGAGAAAAATCCTAAGGCAAATAATTCACCACTAACCACATAAATAAGACTTAACATCGGCCATCAATTGTACTCCGGTTTGAACTACCCAATATTTCACAACTACAAGTTTGAAACATTGATCAAGAGGATTGTTGTGTTCAACGTACAGGCACGAGTCATCTCAAGTAGCACAAGACGTTTGCTCTAAACTATGGTAGCAACATGACCCATCTCTTGTAGCATGACTTGTCTCATACTTTGAACACGAACACAAAGAAAATTAATGTATGAAAAGCATTAAACAATCACAGAGAGTAAAACACTGGAAGAGATGACAAGAAAAATTATTATAAACTTCTAAAATATCCATACATTTATTCAAACCGTTTCACAATCAAAGCCTAAGAAAAATTCCTTTACATGGCTAAAGTTTCATCAAAACCCTAAAATTGGAAGACTAGCCACTCATGGAGGGGTGGGAAGAGGTGGAAGAAGAAGAAGCCCCCATGAAAGTTGCCTTTGAAGTTTTTAATAATCCTTCTTTCAAACCCTAGCCTTCCTTTTCCTTCCAATATTTTTCAAACCCTAGCCTCCCTTTTCCTTCCAATATTTTTTGGGTGGGCGCTCAAGCGGTGGTGGGCTGTACGTGCGATGGGGCTTGGCCGAACTTGCGGTGAGGTGGCAGGCTAGGAGTTTTCGCTCCTCGCACGGAGAATCTGCTTTCACGCCATTTTTGATTGAATTTGCGTATTAACTGCCAAATCTGTATAAGTACACAAAACACATTATCTCCACTAAATAAACAATATTGAAAGACTAAAAATGTAACTTAAGTGGCTTCAATGTGGTACCTTTCGGCCTACATCACATCTCCTAACTTACATTTTGCTAGTCCTCGAGCAAAACAAAAGAAATAAGAAAAGTAAAGTAACTCTAAACCACTTTCGTAGGAATCATGATTACATTTAGCATATGCAACATGCCTGTAAACCATAAGTTACCCCAAGTGGACGAGTATAGTCTCGTGAGGGTTTCCAAAAATGATACCTACAAACATTAACATATTCACATCTTCCCAACAACAATTAATCACACTACTCCACCTAACAATCAACTTATGTGCCACTATAGTGTGATATTAAGACATGATGAGTCATTGAAGGCACAGTGGACAAGCATGAAGGAATCTATTGAGCAAATACCGCAATTCAATATTACAAAAATTAAGTTCCATGTATTTATGAATGCTAGTAGACACATCATCAGTACCCACGGTGTAAAGTGCAATCTCCATACTAGTTAATTGTCTACTATAATAGCCCAGTGTAACTCATAATAACACCCAACATATACAGAAAAACTAAACTTTTGCAACCAGGATTCTCAATTTCTTTTTTTTTTTTGAAAAGACTATGCAATTTCCTAATCCATTAAACTTTCTAATCAACTCATGTAACAAGCATTGGGCCAATGACTCCCAAACCAGATGGTTTTAGGGCACTAGGTGTAAAGACATCCCTACGGGCTTAATAACTCGAGCTGAAAAGGTTACGAAACCGAACAAGTCTTTATTTTATTTTATTTTTTGTTTTTCTTAACTGTGAAATGTCTAGGTCCCTTAAGCTTTCTAATTAACCCATGTAGCAAGTATTGCACCAATGACTCCCAAACCATAAGGTTTTAGGGCACTAGTTGTAGAGACACCCCTACGGGCTTAATAACTTGAGTTAAAGAGGCTACGAACCCAAACAAGTCAAAGTGTGTTCATGTGAATCAAGGCATACTCATGACAAGTGTACTGATACCACAAATACAAACAACTCTCCTAGTGCAAACATCACATGTGAGTATCTACACAAACATCAAGTGAAGTGGTGCAATCAAGTGCAACAAGTACAAACATGAATTGTTTTTATAAAAACCCTCACCCCCCAACTGGAATACAATGTTGTCCTCAATGTAAGCAAGTGGAAAGTAGATAGTAAAATGAGAGACAGAGGATCTTACTAGACAGCGTAGGAGCACATCCAATGAGGCAAGGACACACCAAACATACACACTTTTTTTTTTTTGGGACTGTACTGTATATAAGGAAAAGAAAAATAAAATAAAACAAAACAAAAATAAATAAAGAAATAAAACAAAGAAAATATAAATAGGGCACGCATCAACGTCCGAGTCTCGAATGCCTCATCATGAACCCTAGCGCCAAACTGATCAAACCGCTGCTGACTCGACTCTTGGTATACGTAGAAGTCAGTTTGTAGAGATGCAACTGACTGCTGATACCTATCAAATGCCATCTACGAGTAATCCCGATGTGCCTGATAGTTGGCTTGGAGATCAACCACAGATTGCTGAATAGCAGCTTGATTATCCAAAAGAGCCTGATATTGTGCTCGCGTCATACGGAATGGCAGTGGTGCGGTGACGGGCTCTACCAGAACATCATTAGGATTGGCCGGGGCATCGGGGAGGAGTAGTGAAGGCGGCAAGCGAGCAATGGTTTGGCACCATTAGGTTTTACTGTAAGGCGTTGGCAGCGGAAGCTGAACCTCATTGGGTTCAAGTGGGTTTGTCCCTTGGCCTTTTATGAGTGTAGTGATGAGGTTAGTGAAAGGGAGGGCCTATGTAGAACTACCTCGGGTGTTGTGCAACTTGAATTCATTAAGGATACGAGCCATCTGGTTGAAGATCAAAATAGGGATGTCGACCCAAAACTCGAAGTCAAATCGGTGCAAGGCACGGAGGAAGTCCCGTTGCCTCTATTCCTTATGTCCTAGAGGGGTGACATTCCTTTTTAGAACCACATCAAGGAAGAGGAGGCGGCGCGGTAAGTTAGCTCGCTGGATGCTATTTCGGTTGTCATCATCCTATCGTCCATGGATAGTGTCCATGGAACAGTGGAGAACCTTGACAATGGAAGCTGGTGTGACCACTAACTCCACCCCGTCAACAATGGACAAAAGAGCTCCTAGGGCCTCGTCACTGATGTACATGCTCTTCATTGATAGTGTCCATGGAACAGTAGAGAACCTCGGCAATGGAAACTGGTGTGACCACTAACTCCACCCCATCAACAATGGACAAAAGAGCTCCTGGGGCCTTGTCACTAATGTACATGTTCTGATAAAAGACTCGCACAATGCGAGGTTACGCCGGTTCAGTGGCGGTGTAGATGCCCAGGAGGCTCCGGTCTTCAAGTTGTCTGACATTTCACACAGTGGGTTGATGGCGGTGGAAGAAGTCCATATCAAAAGATGTGTCACAGGCAATGAGATTATTGGCCTAGGTGTCGGTTGGTACATCTCTACTAGCGATGATAGCATTGCAAGGCCGTTTGGGTGCTCGGCGGGATGATGTAGATATATCTACACAAAATAATACAACAAACACAACAAAAAACGTGGAACTGTTATATCAGCACTCATCAAATAGCGCATGCATGCACAAATCACTCAAAACCTCATTACCATCACACCACCAGATATCTTTTATTTCAAAAATTTTTTTTTTTTAAATGCTACCTTACATTAACTTACACTAAGTTAGCATGAAGAAAATTGACAAACGCAAATATGAAATACAAGGAATAAATAAATAAATTAGTAGAGAGAGAAATAAATAAATAAATAAATAAAATAAAATAAAATACATAAAATAAAAATAAAAACTAAACCACTAACCAATTAAACTAACAATTAAATCACTAAATAAAAATAAAACTAAATCAGTAACTAAACAATTAAAACAAAAATAAAAACAATCCACTAACCAATTAAACTAATAATTAAATTGAAATTAAAGAACTAAACAATTACATTATATAAAAATTGGCTACAATAAGCTAAATTATTATTATTATTATTGTTATTATTGATTTTTTTTTTTGTTGGGCCGCACGTGCACCGGAGATGGCTGCACATGTAGTGGTGTGTTGGCAGCAAATTTTTTTTTTTGTATGTGAGGATGACAATGATGAACAAGCCTCAAAAACAACCATTAAACTACTATATTACAAGTGAAAACTAAAAAATCTAAACAAAAAGAGGGTGGTTACGTTAAAAAAAAAGTATGAAGATAAGATATAAGATTCGCCGGAAAAAATAGTTGTCGGAAGGTCATCGGTTGGAAAAGATGGTGATGCTCTGGTGGAAGGTGGTGGTGAGAAAGAAAAAAAAGTGAGTGAAAGTTAAAGGAAGAAGGAAGAAGAAGTAGGTGATGGTGGGATTTGATGAGTTTGTGGGTTTGTGAGGTTAAGAGAGAGAGAGAGAGAGAGATAAGAAGAAGAAGAAGAAGAAGAAGAAGAAGAAGAAGATGATGATGATGATGATGAGAGGTAGAGAGAGAAAATATCTGAAAAGTGATGGTGAAAGTGGGTCTAGGGTTTGGCTTAATGAAGTCAATTTTTTTTTTGAAGAAATAAAAAAATTAGTAAATAAAAATAAATAAAGAAAAAAATAAAATACAATCTGCAGGTTTTTTTTTTTTTTTGAAGAAATTTAAAATAAGTAAATAAACATAAATAAATAAACTACACATTTTTTTTTTTTTTGCGAAGGAAAAGAAAAAATAAATAAATAGTAGAATAAAATCTGAACAAATTTTTTTTTTTTTTTTAGAGACCGCTCGTGCGCCTAAGAGGGCCTCATGTGTAATGAATTATGGGCTGCTCCAGTGGCGCTTGCGCAGAATACTTTTAGGCCTGGGCCGTTCGTGCGGCGTGGCCATTCGCTCAAGCGCCCAAAAATTTTTTTTTTTTTTTTGGATTGGGTTGCTCGTGCGCCCATTTGGGCCGCACGAGCGCTTAATTTTGGCCGCACCAGCATTGTAATTAGGCCACTCCAACGGCGTTCAAGCAGTATGCTTTTAGGCTTGGGCTGCTCGTGCGGCCTGGCCCTTCCGCTCGTGCACCCTGCTTCGGACTTCCGCTCGTGTGCCCCATGTAGGCCGCACGTGCGGTCTGCTGTAATTTTTTTTTTAATTTTTTTTATTAAACCCAAGCATAACCCAAAACAAGTACAACTCAAAACATTTCAAACCATTTCTACCTTCATTTCACATCTGAAATAAATATGGCACTTTGAAGATAACGGAATTCTTAACAAAGGTATACTCTTCATGCGAAAACCACGGGTACTACTTTTCTCCCTAACAATATTTGTAACTTTTCCTATTCTCCAATAGGGTGACAGACTAGGTTTATTCGGTATCCAGAATCGAAGCGCATAAATTTAACTCGACTTATGGGGCTACCATACAGAGTTCAAGCCGAATGTGGTTTTGAAGCAATCTCCACACCTTTGGGTATTTAAACCAATTTAGTTTTGGAAATTCCAAACCTTTGCATTCTAGGCTTTGCCATTCGAACTCTAGCTTCCACCGTCTCAGTTGGTCTCCTAGGACCTCACTACAAACACAATTAAGTTGCTATACCAAACCATCAGATGCCGTTCGAGCACGGCAAACACCAAAGGAATTACACCTTTAGAGGATTTAAAGTCTCCTAGACTCAAAACAATTACTATGGAAGATATATTGGGTCCGTCAAGTAGACAACCTCAATCATCTCCCTTTTCTCAATACCATCCACATAATGTTTCAATCTTTGGCCATTGACCTTGAAGGTCGTGCCATCTTGTGGATTTTTAATCTCAACTACCCCATGCGAAAAGACTTCAATAACCTCATATGGGCCATCCCACCGAGACCGGAGTTTACCCAGGAATAACCACAATTTAGCATTGAACAACCACACTTTTTGGTGAGACTCGAAGGACTTACAAGAAATGTGTTTATCATGAAATGCCTTAGTCCTAGCCTTGTAAATTTTGGAGCTCTTATATGCATTATTGCGATGGTCACCGACTTTGGCCATATCAAAATTGAACTTCTTAGTAGCCCACAAAGCCCGGTGTTCTAACTCAACAGGGAGATGGCACGGTTTCCCAAACACAATCCTATATGGAGACATCACGATGGGTGTCTTATATGCAGTGCAATAGGCCCAAAGTGCATCAACCAACCTAGTGGACCAATCTTTCCTATTGGGCCTCAGAGTTTTCTTGAGGACGTGTTTAACCTCCCTATTAGAAACCTCTACTTGACCACTAGTCTGGGAATGGTAAGGAGTGCCAACTTTGTGAGTGATCATGTATTTGCGCACTAATGTCTCGAAGAATCGGTTGCAAAAGTGTTTGCCACCATCACTAATTATGGCACGTGGGAACCCAAAACAACAAAAAATGGTCTCATAGAGGAATTTAACCACAACTTTGTGGTCATTCGTTCTGGTGGCCACTGCCTCAACCCACTTGGAGACATAGTCCACAGCCACCAAAATGTATTCAAATCCGAAAGATGGTGGAAAGGGACCCATGAAGTCGATGCCCTAAACATCAAAAATCTCAACAATCAAAATAAGGGTCATCGGCATCATATCTCGCCGTGACATAGAGCCCATGCATTGACAATGCTCACAAGCTCTATAGAAGTTATGGGCATCTTTGAAGATAGAGGGCCAGTAGAACCCATATTGTAAAACCTTGGCGGCTATTTTCTGCCCACTGAAATGGCCGCTACATTAATAAGAATGACAAAATGTGAGAATGCTATGGGTTTCACTCTCAGGCACACAACATCGAATCACTTGATCCGAACAATACTTGAACAATTCTGGGTCTTCCCAGAAATAATGCTTGACTTGTGAGAAAAATCGGTCTTTGTCTTGCTTGGACAAAGTTTTCAAAATTTAGCTAACCGCCAAGTAATTCACTATGTGAGCAAACCACGGGAGGGTCACTTGTGATATTGCAAGAAGTTGCTCGTCCAGAAATGAGTCGTGCAAGGCTAATGGATCACTCATGTGCTCAATAAAGATACGGGATAGATGATCCGCAATTACATTCTCGGATCCCTTCTTGTCCTGGATTTCTAGGTCAAACTCCTGAAGGAGTAAAATCCACTTAATCAACGTAGGTTTGGTCTCTTTTTTGGACAATAAGTACCGCAAAGCGGCATGATCAGTGAACACAATGACTTTAGACCCTAGGAGGTAGAACCGGAACTTATCAAGTGCAAAGACAATAGCCAGTAACTCTTTCTCAGTGGTAGTGTAGTTTTATTGAGCATCAGAAAGAGTACGACTAGCATAGGATATAACATAGGGCACTTTATTCACCCTTTGGCCCAAGACGGCACCGAGGGCATAATCAAATGCATCACACATGATCTCAAATGGAAGGGACCACTCAGTAGATTGCATGATAGGGGCAGTAGAAAGGGCCGCTCGAAGTGTTTCAAATGCTTTCAAACATGTATCATCAAAGATAATAGGTGTGTCCTTAGCAAGTAAACCACACAAAGGATGGGATATTTTGCTAAAGTCATTAATGGATCGACTATAAAAACGTGCATGCCATAGGAAAGACCTAACTTGATGCACAGAAGTGGGTGGAGGAAGGCCTGCAATAAGATCAACCTTAGCTTTGTCAACCTCTATACCTCGAGGGGACACAATGTGTCCCAACACTATATCCTCGTGAACCATAAAATAGCTCTTCTCCCAACTCAAAACAAGGTTTAGCTCCACACATCGAGTAAGTACTTTAGTTAAGTTCTAGAGACATTCCTCAAAAGACGGCCCAAACATGGAGAAGTCATCCATGAAGACATCTAAGAATTTCTCCACCATGTTAGAGAAGATAGCCATCATGCACCGTTGAAAGGTCGTTGGTGCATTGCAAAGCCCAAAGGGCATTCGGCGATAGACAAAAGTGCCAAAAGGACATGTGAATGTGGTCTTTTCTTGGTCATCTGGATACATAAGAACTTGATTGTAACCAAAATAGCCATCAAGGAAACAAAAATGTCTCTGCCCTGCTAATCGCTCTAGGATCTGATCAATAAAAGGTAAAGAAAAATGATCCTTCCTAGTCATGGAAATCAGTCTCCTATAATCAATGCACACTCGCCACCCAGTAGTGGTTCATGTAGGGACTAACTCTCCTCGCTCATTCTCAACAACAGTGATGCCCGATTTCTTCAGCACCACTTTTGTGGGACTCACCCACTTGCTATTCAAGATGGGGTATGTAATACCTGCATCTAACAGTTTCAACACCTCCTTTTTCACTACCTCCTTCATGTTGGGATTAAGCCTCCGTTGCATTTTCTAAGAAGGTTTGGCGTCCTCCTCTAGATATATATAATGCATGCACAAGGAGGGATCTATCACTCTCAAATCAGCCACCAACCACCCTATATCACTTCGATGTGCCACAAGAACACTCCTTAATTGACTTTCCTGCTCTACAATTAAGTCAAATACAATGATGACAGGTAATGTATCCTTTGGCCCTAAAAATGCATACTTAAGTATGGCTGGGAGTGGCTTCAACTCAAGTGGAGATGGTGTGACTGGGGATGGTATGGCAGACTCTCTAGACAGAAGAGGAAACAACTCAAACCGGGCTTTCCACGGAGGAAAATCCAATGTAGAAGAAGAATTTAGTGAGGCATTCACCTCCTCAACTGACCGGTCAATATCAAAATTTTCAAACCCAAAATGAGCTACACAAGCCTCTAGAGGGTCCTCTACAAGAATGGAGGGTAAAGCCTCCTCCACAATCTCATCCACAACATCCACAAATTAGCACTCCTCTCTTTCATGGGGTTGTTAGGATGCTTGGAAAATATTGAGTTTCACTTGCATATTTCCAAATGAAATATCCATAACCTCGATACGACAATTTATGCATGCATTGGCCATAGCCAAGAAAGCTTGACCTAAGATCACTGGGATTTGTTTCCTAGAGCTGGCTACTGGTTCCATATCTAAAACCAAAAAGTCAATAGGAAAATAAAACCTATCGACCTTTACTAGCACATCCTCAATCATGCCACGTGGCATTTTGAGGGACCAGTCAACTAACTGGAGTGTGACAGTAGTGGGCTTCAACTCACCAAGCCCAAATTCTTCGTACACAGAGTACGACAACAAATTGACACTAGCCCCTAAATCTAACAAGGCTCTATCAATGAAATGGTCCCCTATAATGCATGCAATGGTTGGGGCACCTGGGTCTTTAAGCTTAGGGGGTGTGTCACTCAATAAAATGGAGTTTACTTTCTCCGTGAGTACGACCTTTTGGGACTCGTGTGTCCTAGATTTACGCTTTTGCGTACAAAGGTCCTTCAAAAATTTAGCATAGAAGGGTACTTGCTTAATTGCCTCCAACAAGGGAGGTTGATTTTTACCTGTTTAAAGACCTCTATCATCGCTTCCATGGATGCCTCCTTCTTATTAAAAGGGGACGGTGTATCTAGGCATTGGGGAAATGGTGCCTTAGGCTCATGTGAAGTGCTAGGGACTAAGTCATCCCCCGTAGATGTTTCTCCCTCACCCTTGGCCTCTTTGGGTTTACCACTGTGGTCAACCTTCTTAGCCTTAGTTGCATCAAACGTAACTGGCCGAGGCTCTAACTCCCTCCCACTTCTCAAGGTAATCACCGCTTGCACCTGTTCGTGGTGCTTTCCATTTCCACCCGACCCTTTACCCCATATTGACCCTTAGGGTTGGCCACAGTCTAACGGTAATTTTCCTACCTCTCTCCTATTCATGTTGTTAGCCATTTAACCCAATTGGGCTTCTAGCTTGGCAATGGAGTGAGTATGGGAGTGAACTACTGGTGCTAACCCCTTAAGTTCTGAGAGAACTTCCAACACCTAAGTCTCAAAGGCCGAGTTGTTTTGAGGAACAAGTGGGGGTTGTGGTTACTGGTAAGGTTGTGGGGGTCGGTAAGGTTGTGGTGGTCAGTAAGAAGATTGGTTGGCAAAATTATTAAAATTCTTCCTTGGTGGTGGAGGATTGTAAGAAGTGCCTTGTGAAGGAGGTCTCCATGAAAAATTAGGGTGATTTCTCCATCCCGGATTGTATGTGTTGGAATATGGGTCATTACCTAGGTTGGAGAATCCTTGAGTCGTATTCATATGCTCTTGGACTAATTCCAAAAATTGTGATACCGAGGGGCACTCATTCAAGTCATGATCAGGACTCGCACAAATAGCACATGCCTCGTGAAATTGAGGCTGATATTGCTATGTAAGGGCATGTTCCGATGCTAATAATTGGTCCATCTTGTGGGACAATGCCTTCACTTGTTGAGTTAACTCTAGGTTTTGCCTTCTCTTATAAATGCCCCTGGTTTTCGGGGCTTCAACTCCAGTTGCTGGACTTGCCGGGCTACGAAGGCATGGTGGAGGGAATTATCACTTAAGTTCTCAAATAATTGCCATGCCTCGGCATCATTTTTGGACATGAATGCCCACCACAAGAAGAATCCACCATTTGGCGATGAGGATCAATTAAGCCATAGTAAAAGGTTTGAACAAGTTTCCAATCAGGCACTTGGTGGTAGGGACACTATTGGAGAAGGTCATGAAATCTTTCCCATGTTTCATGAAATTGCTCGCCATCAATTTGAGCAAAATTGGTGATGGCTCGCCTAAGTTGGTTGGTCTTACCAATGGGAAAGTACTTCTCTAAAAACTTCTGCTGTAATTGGTCCCAAGCTGTGATAGAATTATCAGGTAAGGAGTCCAGCCAGTGTTTGGCTTTGTCCTTTAATGAAAATGGGAACAATCGCACGGAGAATCTATTTTGCACCCCTTTTGATTGAATTTGCGTGTTATTTGCCAAATCTGTACAAGTGCACAAAGCACATCATCTCCACCAAATAAACAATATTGAAAGACTAAAAATGTAACTTAAGTGGCCTCAATGTAGTACCTTTCGGCCTACATCACCTGGCCCCTTATGTTCCAGGCCATGTATATATGGTTTGTTCCCAATTTTGTGAGAGGCCTCTAGAACCCAATCAATGAGGCCCTATTTGGGTTCTTCAACTCTAGATTTTTGCTTACTTCACTGATTTCCACTCTCGCTATCTGAAATTCTTGGTGCAAGAGCCCACTACTTACGGATAGAAGTATGCCAGAGTTTCTTTGAACCCTTCCAATTTTGCTTACTATTTTTCTTACTTCCATAACCTCCCTACCTCCATTCACCCTTCCTTCTTCTGCCCCTTTGATGCTAATATAGGACCAGCATGGTTGAGGGCCTTCTTGGTTGATATGACCTGCTCCAGGCCTATTCATAAGGAAATGTGGGCCTCAATTTCGAACCCAAGGGAGCTCTTTATTAGTACCTTAACCCTCAAGGCCTACAAATGCATTGCTGAGGCATACTGCCCCTTTCAATTTGTAAGGTAGTTTGGGCTTTCTTAGGGGACCCTGTCCCTCTCTACAGCCTCTCTAATTTTGATCTTGAAGGTGCCAAAATCCAAACTGGATGAAGTAATAATCAAGGTTGTAAAGGATGTCTCCAATTTCGAATCCGTGCCTTTCACTGGCCATAGTGAGGGTTATGAAAAGGTTTGAAGATTAGTGGACAACCAATATGGAGGTGTATCTTGCTACATCCACCTTGGATTTACTAAAAGAGTTGGATGTGCCATCCCAAGGTAGGAAAGCCAAAACCTAATAGTATCGTTCAGTTCTTTCAATTTCATATGTTCAGGTTCAAATTCAGTTTCCACAGTTATAGAAATTCTTTACGCACTCACACATGCAGATGATATGTCCCTACTTCTTTCTAGGACATCTTACAGGTCATATGGACTTGTGTGTGCGGTATAACTCGTGCTCTAATATCACTCTGTCACAACCTAAACTCGCCCCTATAGGTTTAGCGTCATAACCGGCCAGTAATCCTTGAATTACCAAAGGCCTCTTAACAGAATAACATATAATTAGGGGCTACGGAAGCAAATATACAAAATATACATAGTCCATAGAGCTGTGCAGACATATATGAGACGGAAATTTGAAACCTTATAAAATATACACATAAGATGTCATGTCCATATAAGTCCTGTAACACCGTGCAAGCGTCGTCAAAAGGGACTTAGCCCAGTATACAGATATAAAAATAAGACAAAACATAAACGTTCTTAACATGATACATAGAATAACTCTTGACATGGCCCACAAAATTCGACTTCTAGACAAGGGAACCTCCCTGAGAGGCATGGTGGTTGGCTGACCCCAAAACTTCCAGGCAGCAGCTTAGGCCTAGTCACGCGCTTGCTCACCTACATACATAATATAAATAGTGAACGGGAGCTAGTGAATAAGAACAGAGTAAAGGATTTTAATGAATGATGTCCATATTAGTTCAGAAAAAGATTCATATTTATTTTTGAAACAGAAGCAGATCTGTATTCATAATCTTGTTCAAATCATATACATAAATTAGAGTTCATGATTAATCATACGTGGTACATCCATTAGCACTAACAGAACAGATATAGAACAGATGCAGAACATACGGTGATTATGAGTAACCAGTTCCATTTAAGGAACCTCCGGATCTGGGTAACAGATAATAGATATGCTAAGCTCGATGATGGAGCCTCCGGTATGGGTAACAGATTACAGATATAGTAAGTTCCATAATGGAAGCTCCGATACTGAGTAATAGTTAACAGATATCACATAGTGCTATGGATGCCACAAATACATGTCAGAAATTGGACAATCATTCATTGTACTAAACATAACATTTCAGAAAACGGATTGTAGACACCCCATTCTTGACCGTCCTCAAGACTTGGACGTCACCGTTGAACACTCGGTGATTATCCATGTTTGTGTTCGTTTGGAGTTCCCGGAGGTCTCGGCTACGCGCCCTGCCTCAGGATCTCCGAACTCGACCGTTTTGTGTCTGGTTTTGCACCAAACACCTGTGTTTTTGTCTTGAAGGGCAGGGAATGGCTTGTTGGCCATCCCCACACACCACCGGCCCTTCCCTACCATCACCGGCAGCATATATGTACAGCCGGCACCGTTTTGTTAGAATATTTGGCCGGTCGGCACTATATGTTGCCGACCGGCACTTTTTTGTGCCGATGATCCCTTTGGCTGGCCGGCGTGCACTCTTTGAACCCCTGAGGCATGGTGCATGCCAACTGTGCCAGCTAGAATGCACCATCACATTCCTCCGTGCATAAGTGTGACCACTTTGCACCTTTGAACCCTCTAAGCTTCTAGAAGCTTGAACCTTTGGCCAAGCTTCTTGGAGAAGCTTGGCCAGCTGTCTTAGCTTCTCCAAGAAGCCTAGACCCTTTTGCCCCATTTGGCCCTTTTAGTTAGCTTCTTGGAGAAGCCTTGAGCCTTGATTTTTGCCTCTATAAACACCATCTCTCTCCCTTTGAGAGGGGTTGGCCACTTTTGATCAAAAACCAGAGCTTATGTATCTATATATCTGCCATATATCTCTCTCTCTCTAGATTTTCACTCTCTCTCCTCTTGTGTGTGTTTTTAGGCCTAAAAGTGCACTTTTACCTCACTTTTGCACCAATACACACACCATTACACCTTAGCTCGAGATTGGGAGGCTTGGAGGGTTGTTTTTTGAGTTTTTGGACTAGTTTTGATCAATAGAGGAGGGCTGCACCACCTGTTCTTCAAGTGTTCTTCAAGGGTGAGCACTTTACTTTAGATTCCCCATTTTTGCAACAAGTTTTTACCCATCTTGCTTTGTGTTTTGAGCTTTGTGTATAACTGAAAAAAGTCTTAGATTTTCTTGCTTTTGAACTTTCATTAAGGCCATTTTGTGGTTTGAGTGCAAACTCACCCTTTTAGGCCTTATTTTGGCCTATTTGGTGTCTTTACTTTGAGCCTTGTTTGCCTTGTTGTTTTGGGTCCTTTCACCACTGAAAACCAGTGGGTTTTTAGTGGTAAAGAAGGTGGTTTGAATTCTTGTATAGGGGAGGGACACCCCTCTCCCCTTTGTCCCTCTTTTGCCTTTGTCTTTGGCTTAAAAGGGAACATGCGTGCTTGCTTGTTTTTGGCGCCATTTCAGAGTTTTTTTGGATGTTTTGGAGCATGTTACATCTCTGTCTAATGGTGGTTTTGTGGTCCTTGGCATGCTTTGTATACTTGCTTTGTAATCCTCCATTTTGCCTAGAAATGTGCCATGGGTTTAGCCTCGTATATCCTCATGTTTTGGTTTGACTTATTGAAGCTTTTGGCCATAATTTGTCTTGTTTTAGGTCTGTTGGCCACTAGTTTTACCATTTTTGGCATGCTTAATGTAGTTGTTTTGCATTGTTGCTTGTAAGCGTTGAGGATGTGATCCATGTATATGCATTGGATAGGTTGTTTAGATGATTTGAAATCATTTAATATGTTATTTCAGTCCCTATACCATGTTTATATGTCCCTATTTGTCATGCCTTTCATGCTTTGAAACATTGGTCTTTTATGCCTAGGAGTGGACATTATGCATGCTTGCATATTTAAGGCATTTGGGGACTACCATGTCAAAGGTGTGTGTGTGTATTTTACATGCTAGAAATCTGTTTTTGGTGGCCTAATACGTGCTATGAATGGTCATGTTGGTGGTAGTGAAAAGCCCCTTGTTTATGCCTTGGCTTTGGGCCCATTTGCTTGCATGTTTGCATGAGTGTTGGTCCATCATTTTGGGCATTTTTTTGCCACTGTTTTGGGGGGGTTTGAGGTCTGTCCCATTATGGTTTAAGTCTACTATTGCCTGCTTGAAACATGTTTGTTGCATACTTGATTAGCAAAGCCTTGTTATATGCTAGTTCTTTTACAAGAATTGTCCATGTTTGCATTATACTTTGCATCTTGCATGCCTAATATTGCACACTTGCCATAACATGTTGCATTGCATTTGGTATGTCTTGCACTTCATGTCATATTGCATCATTTGAGCCATGTTGTATACATGCATTCCATGTCTTGGTTTGGGGTGTCAAACCAAGTGTAAGGATTGAGAGAAGTTCACATTACAAATGGTGCAACTTGTCTCAACTCTTGGTCACCAAGGCCCTTGATCTATACATGATAGGGTCTTGGTCTCATTTGTGTGTTGCATGCATATTGACATTGAAATGCAACCTTGGTTCCTTAGGCTATCATGCACCAAGATGCATAATTGATGGCCCAAGAACCAAGGGTCATGCTTCCTTGAGTCCCATGCATGATAGGAAGCATTGGCCATGCTTATATATGCTCAAAATCCCATACCATGTACTGCTAGCCTGCTGTTGCTGTCAAAACTGTCTTCTGCAGGAATTTTCTGCCGACCGGCAGTATATAGTGCCGACCGGCACTATATGGGTGGCCGATAACCTCCTGAGCAGCCGATGGACATTCTACATGGCCGGTGGCCATTTCATCCAGTCGATGATGATCCTCAGTGTGTAGGAAACATTCCCTAAGACGTTGGAAGTTTTCCAGAGAAGCAGGACAGTAAAAACAGAGGCAACAGTGGCATGGTACGGGTTTCCCGGGCGAGTCAGATCCGAGCATGCATCATTCGCGCATCCCGAGGCGGGGCTGCGGCCTTCTCTATTATGCATTTCAATCATCAATTAAATTAGAATTTTTTGTAATAATTTATTCCGTATTTGGACTGTATTATCTTGGACTGTATATTCTTTTGGTCTCTCCGTGTGAGGGCGTATTTGTAATAAGTGTGCGTGAGTGTGTGTATGTCTTCCAACCCCACGTCTTTCTTTCCTTTTATTTACCTGCTTATGATGGTAGATTATGGCATATTTAAAATTAGCATACCTTATGCAATGCATGCGTGCATCCATACATTTGTCTTACATGCACCGGGCTCGGTACATCACGCTAATTGCATTGTGTTTCAATTTCCAAATTGAATACTTATTACGTATAGCATTTCACATGTCATTGTAGATTAGCCGAGCCTATTCTAGTGACATTCTGTATGCGTTGCATTAACCATTTAACATGAACTAGGACCATGCATGTTTGCTAACTAGTTTCTGTTTTGGCACGAAGTACTAGGTAAGCTTTTATGCTTTAGCATACCGCATGCGTGTGAGTGTTGCCATAATTGCATGATTACCATGAGGCTAGCTGCTTATGTGATATAACTGCTTGAATGCCTGTGGATGGAGGTTGAATTACCTAAATTGGAATAATGCATTAAAACTGTGAGTTTTAAGCCCACTTGATAGTGGCAAAACCATTTTTTCTAAAGCCCACTTGAGGGTGGCAAAACCTACATTTTAGCCTACTTGCGAGTAGCAAACCATTTTCAAAACAAACATGCAATGTTTTGTTCCAATTTAGGCGATTTGGTCTATACTTGTTTGCTGTACGCATAACATAGTAATTCTAGGCTAATAACCGGAATAAGAACACATAACGTTTTCAAAAACAGATATCATGGTTAGTAGAGGCCGGTCTCCAGACCGGGCGAGAGGGGGTGCTCATAGCTGACCTTCCCCAATCGTACCCAAGTTCCCGAGCCGAGGCAACTTTGGTGATGACGGACACGTGGCCTTTGGCACCGAGTCAGGGTTTCCTAAATTCCCCATAAAAAATATTTAGGTGGCGACTCTGTATCTGGCAAAGCAGTCCATGTTCGGCACTTCTTTCAAAAAATCTATTTTCTCAAAACGATTTGCCGGATTTGGACTCTTTGGTTCAGGATTAAGAACCGCAAACAAAATCGAGTCCGAACTGTAGAGTGAGGCCCGCGGGCGCGTCTACACGGATCTTATTTCATCATACGGAAAATAAATAAAGTTGAACATAGCTTTACTAAGTTATTATTCACAGATGGCTCCGGGTGCAGACAGATAGAGCAAGTTAATCAAACAGTTTACAGCGCGTGACCTACATCAACACATAACAAATACACATTTGAAACACACGCCCGGCTGGTACATAAATTTTTTTTGTTTCATTCTTAGTGTGTTTTTAAGTCTTAACCTCTTATTGAGTCTTAATCACGGCCTAGAAATACCTAGGATGCAATATGGATGCCAAAATGTACTGTGGAACCCTTGATAGAACTTGCTGAAAACAAGGGTCCCGCTCGAGCGCAACTTCCTTCGCTCGAGCGGACATGCAAACATATGAGGGGACACTTGAGTGTAACTTCCTTCGCTCAAGCGGTTTGCAAACTTAGAAAAAGTACTGGTTGTGTGATTTTCACGCTCGACGGATGCTCGATGGTCACTCGAGCGTGAGACTCTGGTCCTTACTCGAGCGCAACTCTTGTTGCTCTAGGGGTCTGCAAAAACATGAAACTTCTGGGAGCTTGCATTTCACGCTCGAGCGGACTTCTGGTCACTCGAGGGGAAGGTTAAGATCACAGAGTGGTCGCTCAAGCGCAGGTTCTACCGCTTGAGCGGAGAGCAGAATTCTAGAATTTCCAGATTGCTCTTCTCAGCTCAAAACTCAAATGCAAAGTTGTAAAACATGGTCTTTTGGGCCAAAAACTTGAGAAAACTATAGGAAACACTTGCAAATGATGAAACCATGGTGAATTCAAAATCATTTCACAAAATCAAAGCCCAAAGACTTGCCAATTGTGTAAAACAAAACCCAATTCTTAGAAAACATGACATGCATGTTTTGCCTTGACTTCAAGACTTCCAAAACATGATCTAATGACCCAAAATGACATGAAACTTGATGATTTCTCAAAACTAAGGTGAATTAGTAACATGCATGGGGAAATTCTTGGAAAACAACTTCAAAATGATATGAAATATGCATGCATGCGTGGTTTGAGTTCATTTCTCCAATTCTAGCTTAGTTTTTGTGTAATCCTCTCAATTCTCTTGAATTCATGGCTTAAGCATCCATAATATACAATCTAAGGGTTGAATTCTTACCTAGAGTCTAGATTGCACAAGTGGAAAAGCTTCAACTCCCAAATTCTTTGCAAGTCTCCAACAATTCCTAGCAATTCTCCATTTTCCTAGCTTTTGATCTCGATTTTCTTCTATCTCTCTCTCTCTCCCACGTTTTGCTTGTGTATGTGAGCTCAAATGTGTTGAAATGAAGAAAAAGAATAAGTGAAGGCACCTATGGGAGCCTTATATAGGCTTGGCTAATGGCTTAATTAATTTGTTGATCAACTAATCAGTTGGACATTAAATTATTCTAATTTAATTATTCCGAACCAAATTTTAATTAAACCTACCATAAATTTCTAAAAATGCCAAATAACACGTATACTAAGTCAATTTCATGATCAGATGCCGATAAGGCCTTCAATTCGCAGAACAGAACCAAAAATACAAACAGATATTTCTACGATAGACAGATATAAACACAAATAATGCAACACATATGCAATTAAGTCAGAATTTCATCTTAACTACTTATTAGCATCTTTAATCATGGTTTAACGGTTAAATATGGATCAGGGTTGTTACATTTAACGTGTTCACCAGAATAGTAAAAGAGGGCAAAACAAAAGAACAAAAAAAAGTCTTGTGCGTGAGACATTCGGGCTGACTTCACAAAAACTTGGATTTCTCACACACCCTTCATTGAGGCTGGGTTTGGACATCTCTGTCACGACCCCAACCCGCCCCTAGTAGGATGGTGCCATGATGGCCAGTAATCTGGGATTACCGAAGGCCAACTTTCAAAATCAAACACAATCAGAGTATAATATATGGGGCTTACATGCGCGGAAGCAATATATTGAAATACAAGTGGTCCATAAGAGCTGTGCATAAGTCAAGTGGAATGGCATACATCATTACATAGCTTTATAACTTGGATATATAAACAAAGTAAAATACATATTACATCTCGATAAAAGGGCTACTAGAGCCGACATGTTCAAAATACATAAGTCCTCCAAATTGCCGACGTAAACATAGGGTTGCCGACTTAAACACAAAATGCCGACGTAAGCACAAATACATAATCCATAAGTTTTTGCCGACGTAAACATGAATCCGAAATAAGATGCCGACATAACATGCATACAAAACATCGGGCACAACACACACACATCTCGGCGTAGCCGACTTCTTGCTTGAAACCTACATATATACATAGAGAGGGTGAGCTTGGATACTCAGTGAATGGTACAAGTAATAAAGGTTTTAAATGAATGATTCCCGAGGTTCTTGGTCAAAACAATACATATGTCATAGCTTCTTCAAAACATACTTATAGCATAGCTTGGTCAAACATTACGTATAACATAGCATGCATCAAAACATATACTTAGGGAAAAACTTGTATCAGATCATGTACTCGGCTTAACTTGTAACAAAACATACCCACCCGTTCATAGACCGTCGGTGGCAAAACAAGGGTGCTACTTAGGCTTAAAGTCCCCTAGCACGTACGGACTTGTGCCACTTATGCTTAAAGTCCCCTGGCACGTACGGACTTGTGCCACTTATGCTTAAAGTCCCCTGGCACGTACGGACTTGTGCCACTTATGCTTAAAGTCCCCTGGCACGTACGGACTTCCAAACTTGTGCTGCATAAGCTTAGAGTCCTCCAGCACGTAAGGACTTCCCGAGGATGTTAACCGAAACAGAACTTATGCTTGGCAAGCAAAACTTATACTTGATACATAAAATGGGGGTATTCATTCATGCTTAACAAATCCTTTTCAAAACAAAGCAAAGCAAAGCTTATCAAAACATTTACAACATAGCTTTATTAAAAATACCACTCACTTAGTTCTTGGGACATCGGGATCAAGGCAAAGGTCCAAGTCCTACAAACACATAGCAAAGTCTACTGAATGTACTTCTCAAAACAAGTCCTATATGCATGCAAATGATCTCGGGAAAACGTGCTAGAAGTCAAAACACTGTTTTACATGTCAGGGAGACATGCTGGGTACCAACCAGGTCTTTGCCGAGGTCCCACACCTCCTGGCCGAGGTGTGGTTACCAAGGCGTCGGCATGCAGCTGCATTCCGAGGTTCATGCGAGGCAACTAAAGGTGTAAGTGATCATGCAAGGTAGGCCAAGGTGAGATACGATGCTTGGCCTAAGTGTAAGGTCTAGGCAAGAGTGATCTCGGCGACTAAACTCCGGGAAGTGAAGTCTGGAGATCTGGGTTTCCACCCGTGAAGAACATGAAGAACATGAATGAGATGAATGCCAAAATCATAACTCCTTTATTCAAAATCTGGGTTTTCATGCTATGAGTTCAAAAACATGGACCTGGGCACCCATACTCAAAGATCATATGAAAACAAACATGAAAACATAGGTCTTGGTATGAGCCTTTGGATCAAAGCATGACTTTTCTTGAAGAATACATGAATGCTATTTTCTCTTTCTAAAACCGAACTTCAAAACAATGCATGGCTTACAAATCATATTCAATCATGCAATGCAACAACATAATCATAAAGAACAACATGAATAGATCAAGAATCTAACCGTAGAACACGAATCTAACGGTTTGATCTCTAGGAATCAAGCTTGGAAGTCTACTCTCTCTCCAGAACTCCTCCTCCCTCTTCTAAAGCTTCTCTCTCTTCCTTAGAACAAAATATAACAAATGATAGGTTTCTCTCTAACGGCTGACTTAACACTCAGCTCGGCCACGTGGCGCTACCGGGTTGGTTCTCTTCAAAAAGGTGATAGATTGACAAGACAGGTGTAAGACAAAGCGTATTAAACAAGCTTGGTGGCAAGGGCACTCCGGCAAGTGATGACATCGGCTAAGGACAAAACTTCAGCAAGTGATGACATCGGCTAAGGACAAAACTTCGGCAAGTCGGGGAACAATGATCTCGGCTAGGAAGGACAACACTTAGCCTAGCTGTGCCACACCTCGGCCTAGATGTGCCACACCTCGATCTAGGTCATACCTGTCCAGGAACAAGATCACTTGGGTTCAAGGATGACATCTCGGCCTAGATAATACACATCTCGGCCTTAGTGACACACACCTCGGCCTAGATGATAATCATCTCGGCCAATATGCCAGGACGAAGGTGGAGGTCAATCAAAGTGGTTCTAAGATGGTCCTAGGCTTAAGATGAACCTCGGCTTGGATTAACCTAGGCTTCACATGACCTAAGCTTGGCATGACTTAGTCTTAACATAACTTAGGCTTATCATAACAAGGGAGGAACAAAGCATACACATACCACTTAGGCAAACCATATACGTACAAAACAAGACAAGATTCATAAATGTTAACTTAACAAGGCAAAAGTATATGAATGCACATGAACATGACTAAGCCATAAATGTGGGTCCTTACAATCTCTTTGCTCACGTATATACATATAAATAAGAGTGAGAAGAAACCCAGTGAATAATACCAAAATAAAGAGGTTATATGAATGAAATCGCTAACAAATAATACCCTTGTCAAACACATCAAATGGCCTTAGGTCCATTCATATCTCCATCAAATATAACAAACGACCTCAGGCCCAAACATATCAAACGGCCTTAAGCCCGATTTATTCTTGTCAAATGGCCTCAGGCCCAATTCATTCATGTCAAACGGCCTCGGGCCCAATTCATTCATGTCAAGTGGCCTCGGCCCAATCCATTCGTGTCAAACGACCTCGGCCTTAATTATTCATGTCAAACAGCCTTAGGCCCAATCATCGTATCAAACGGCCTCCGGCCCCCTATTTTTACATTTATATTTATGCGTACTTCATACTTGTATCCATAATCATATTCATATTCGATCAGCCTTATACAATCATTAGGCATAACAAATGCTCATTTGCAATTCAAATTAACAAAATTGTGAAACTTATACAGAAATAAGCATTTGGAGAGTAGCATACTTGACAATATCTTTACTAAGATATTACTCACAGTGTTCTGCCGATGGATTTGCCTATGCGCTTGACCCTACACATTTCATAACACATTGGGTCACAAGTGATTCAATCCGTTCTTAATTTGTTTATTTCTTTTAGACCTCTTTCTTATCCCTTTAGTTCATTTACAATGTTCAATGCAGGCCTAAGAGTGCTTAGAAATGAAAGAGAATGAAAAACGAAACTGTAGACACCTCATTTTTGACCGACCTTAAAACTCAGACGTCATCGATTGAGCGCTCGGTGATGGTGCATGTTGTGCTCATTCTGAGGTTTCGGAGTTTTGGTTGAGAGCCTTGCCTCCGGGCCTCGGAACTTTTTGTGTTTTAGCTCGGTTTGTGGACCAAGTCTTGTTTTCCCTTCCCGGAGGAAGGGAGTGGTCTTGTAGACCATCTCTCTGTGGTTGTAGACTACTTTTCGTGGTCATAGGCCACTTTTCCCGTTTGGAGACTAGTTTCTGATTTTTTGAGCCTTTGGCCGCGCGCCTTGTCTCGGGACCGCTTAACATTCTCCGTTTGGCGTGGTTTTTGAACCACACCTTGTTGCCTCTGCCTAGAGGAACACTGTGGTCTGAGAGACCACTTTTGTGGTTGCATACCACTTTTGATGCTCGTCAGCTAGTTTTCGGGGCTTTTGGCCGCGTGTTTCGCCTCCCGATTTCTCGTCTTACATCCGCTTTGGTTTGTTTTTGGTACAAACCTTGTTTTCCTTGTTTGGAAGGTGGTACAAGGGTGGGAGACTAGTATTTCTCCTTGGAGACCACTTTTCCTTTTTCTAGCTAGTTTTCTTGTCAGATAACTGGCTTTCTTGGTCTTTGGACCATCTTTTCTGGTCGACCACCACACCACCACCTTGCATTTAGTGTGTTGACCTCTCCCACCTATGGCCGACCAGTTTTTGCTCTAGTTGACCACTTAAACTAGCAGGCTAACCACTTCAAGTGGTCGGCTGCTTTTTGGCACCTTTTTGGAGATATTTTAGGACAGCTGGCACAACTGGGGAGCATTTGAGCCATCCTCCATACAATGGAGGGATGGCATTCAAGCTTAGCTTCTCTAAGAAGCTTTGGCTTTCCTTTTCTATAAGATGGAGGCTCCTCCTCCCTCCTCTAGGTTCAGAAAATCTGAGGGAGGAGGATAGATATAGTGTTGTATCTATATTGCCTTGTTTGCTTCATTTTCATGCCTTAAAGTGTAGATTTGTCTTACTTTAACACACAAACACACACTCAAACACCATCCTTTTGCTACTGAGGTGCTTAGGGGCTGTTTTTGGTGTTCTTGGGTTGTCTTGAGCTTGAAAAACCTGCTGGAGTTGCAGTTATAAAGAGGGTCTTCAAGGGTGAGCTTTTGACCTTTAAATCCCCCTTTCTTACTTAAGCTTTTAGCCTATCTTGCATGCTGTTTTAAGCTTGAATTATAACTGATAAAATTTCTGTTTTTGCATGCTTTTGATCTTTGTTTAAGATCACTTTTGTGTTTGGGGTTGTTTACCCCCTCTTAGGCCTTGTTTGGCCTTGTTTTTTAGCCTTTTTTGTGAGCTTCAGGACCACCTTGTTTTGGCCTTCTCACCACTGAAATCTAGAGGGATTTCAGTGGTGGGGATGGTATTTTAAGGTCCTAAGAAGGGGAGGGCCATCCCCTCTCCTTGCATCTTCAATACATGCCTTAATATGCCTCATGTTTGAGCATCTTTACTAAGTGTATGTTGATCATATCTTAGCTTGTATTTGTGGTTATTTTGCTGTGGCATACCACTTTTTTTGCTTGCTTTGGTCACTCCATGCATGGTTGATACACTTGTAGTGTAAATCACACAAACTAGCTTTGTATGCTTCATGAAATAGCATGTCATTCTAGCTTGTTTTCTTTCCATTTCAGCATGTTTTTGGTGATGTTTTGCCATGTCATGACTCTGTTTTGGTTTGGTTTGGTTAGCTCTTGCATGCTCCTTGCACTTGTAGTGCAATCCCATGAAATAGCCTAACATGCATCATGTTGTAACATGTCATTTTAGCATACTTTTGGCTTAGCTTAAAGAAGACTTTGTTCATGTTTTAGCATGTTTAAGGTCTGATTTGTGTTGTATTGGTCATGCATAACCTGCTTTGTATAGCCTTGGTTCAATCTAGCTTGTTAGCTTTGTGTATTGAATTCTCTATCATGCATTGCTTGGCTTATTTCAATAATTTGGCATCACTTGTTATGTGATTTCAGTCCATGTTTCATGGCCATGCATTCACATTTATTACTTATTCAATGTGTTGGAGGGTTTGCCCCTTTATGCCTTAATATGAACCGTTGCGTATGCCTTCATGCCATAGCTTGCGAGCCATCATTTCAATGTGTTTTTGGGGTTATTATGCCATGATATAACTCTAATTTTTATTGCTCAAGTCATCCCATGCTTGGTCCTAATAGGTGTAGTGTAATCTACCTTATTTGCCTTGTACGTATCATGTCTTACGCCCCTCATGCTAGCATATTTTGGCTTCCTTCCATGCATGTTTTAGACTCATTTTGACATGTTCTAGGACTGTTTTGGGTTGCCTTAACTACATGTTTCATGTTTTGTATACTTGTGGTACAAGTGCTCTTGCTTGCTTCAAGCCTTGAGCACCATTGCATGCTTCATTTGTGTTGTGTACATGATTTGGCATCATCTAACATGACATTTCAGAGCTTATAGCATGCTTTTGTTCCTACTTCATTCATGCTTTGATTGCCTCTAAGTATTGTCCATGTTTGCCTAGCTTATGCCTTAGTTCGTATGCTTGCATGCCTAGGCCTTTGGGCCCTTATCTCAGCATGTTTTGGTCCTTGTTTTGACCTACTTGAGCTCTGTCCATGCTTAGTTCATGCATTTGTGCCATGTATTGCATGCCTCCTTTGGGTTGCTCTTTGCTAGCTTTCATGCCTTAGGACCCTAGCATGCTTTACTTATGTTGTTCGAATGATTTGGCATCATTTCTTGCTTCATTTCAGTGCACTTAGTGTTGTTACACTTCCACTTTTGTCACTCATTGAGCACTCTTGAGAGTTGTGCTCTTTGGCCTCTTTGATGGCCAATGCATTGTGCATGCATACCTTGCTTTATGTGCCTTCATTTCATCACCAATGGCCACTGATTTGGGCATGATTGAGGTCTACCCTTTTGGTTTAAGTCCATTGAGCATACCATGTATATTACATTGAGCATGCCATGCTTGGTATATTACATAAGTTGCCCTTGTTGCATTGCATTGTGCATGCATGCATTACATTATGCTTAGAACCTTATGAATGCCTTGCATTGAGTATGCCATCTAGTTTTTAGCATTTAGCATTGTGTATGCTAGTTGTTACATGCTTTAGCATTGTGCATGCCATTAGCCTTGTTAGGTTGTTCATATTGCATTGCATGTTTGCATGCTTAAGTCATACTGCATACTTGCATGCTCGAGTCGCATTGTGTATGCCATGCTTGCTTGCATTGTGTTTGGAATAGGTGTTAGTCCAAATACGGGAAACGAGGGACGTTTCATACTTAAAGTGATGAAACGTGCCTTAATTCCCGGTCGCTGACGCTCTTGATCATCCATGATAGAGTTTTAGGCTTTATGTGTTTACTTGTGCATTCATTTCCATATTGAATTGTACAACTTCGCCTCTCGGCCATCATGCATGGAAATGCGTGATTGGTGGCCCGAGGGTCGAGAACCTACACTCCCTTGAGTTCATAACATGATAGGGAGGGTGGTTGTGCACACATATCTTGCAAATACATTGCCATGCCCTTTCTTGCTCTCTGTTGCAGAAAACTGGGATTCAGCAGCAACAACTGGCCGGCCAGCCAGAAAAAGTAGCTGGCCGACCACTTTTCTGGTTTTTCAACAACCAAAAGTGGTCGGCAGGTGTTTCTAGAGACCAAAAGTGGTCGGCCACCCTCCCACAGGATTCCCAAGGTGGAGTTTCAGCTTTCTGAAGCTTGGTGTAAGTTTCTGAGAACAAATGAAAATAGAGACAAATCGGGGCATCGCATTGGATTTCCGAACGAGACGACCGGGCTTGCATGCATTCCTCTCCCTCTGAGGCTCCTGCTTTTAAATCTTTCCTTAGCTGCCATGCTTAGATAGCTAGGTTTTGCTTTGGTCTGTACCTTTAATAGTTAATGCGTTAGCTATTTCAATTCGTTTTGTAATAATTAGTTAACTAGGATTGGTTAATTAATTTGTTTTGTAATAATTAGTTTAATTAGCTTAGATTAGCTAGTTAGCTTCTTATTCGGTCCCTCCCTCGAGAGGGCATATTATTGTAATAAGCGTGCGTGTGTGTGATGCATGTCTTTCAACCTCTATTTCTTTCTCCCTTTTACTTAACCGCTTACAATGGTTAGTTTTAGGGCATATTTCACTTAGCATACCTTATGCTCGCATGTTTGCATCATTCATTTGTATTGCATGCACCGGGCTCGGCGCATCATACTAACTGCATTGTATTTCAATTCCAATTAGAATACATGTACCAAGTTGCATTTCACATGACATTCTAGAATAGCCGAGCCTATTTTAGTTGCATTTTCGCATGTGTTGCATTAGCCATCTTAACATGAACTAGGATCATGCATGATTTCTAACTAGTTCTTTGTTTTGGCTCGGAGTACACTGTGAGTGTTTACGCTTTAGCATACCGTATGTGTGTTAATGTTGCCATGAAAGCATGCTTGCCATGAGGCTATTTGCTTACGTGATTAAACTGCTTGAATGCCTATGGGTGAAGGTTGGATTACTTGAATTGGAACAATTCATCAAAATCTGCATTTTAGCCTACTTGTGAGTAGCAAACTTCAAACCATTTTTCAAACAAACGGATATGCGATGCTTCGTTCCAAATTAAGTGATCTAGTCTATACTTGTGTGTTGTGCGTATCACATAGTAATTCTAGCTAATTAACCGGAATAAGAGCACATGTGTTTTCAAAAACAAGATATCATGCTTAGTACAGGCCGATCTTTGATCGGGCGAGCGGGGGTGCTCATAGATGACCTTCCCCAATCGTACCCAAGTTCCCAAGCCGAGACAACTTTGGTGATGATGGACACGTGGCCTTAGGCACAAGTCAGGGTTTCCTAAATTTCCTCAAAATAAAATATTTAGGTGGCGACTCTGTATCTGGCAAAACAGTCCATGTTTGGTACTTCTTTACAAAATCAGTTTTCCAAAACGATTTGCTGGATTTGGACTCTTTGGTGATTTATCGGTCTTACATCACACATTGTAAGATTAGACTCAGAATCGTGACACTTGAGTCTGAACTATAGTAGCTCAGAGAACAAAACGAGGTTTCCTCGGGAGTTCTCTCCGGGGGCGCATCTACAGTTTCAACATAAAACAACTTTTCAAAATTTCTGAAACAAGGCTCTCCGCTTGAGCGTAGCTTTGGTCCCTCGAGCGGCCTGCAAAACTCTGTAAAAGTACTAGTTGCATGAATTTTACACTCAAGCGAGATTTCTGAGCTAGGAGTCTTGCAAAACAAGGTTCACTCGAGCGTAAGGTCTGCAGCTCGAGCCACTGTGCAAATCTTTGCAAAACTTCTGGGTGCTAAATTTTCACGCTTGAGCCAGACTTTCTTCACTCGAGCGGACAGGTCGAATTCTGGAATTTCCAGAATTTTGTTTGAAGTTCAAAACACACTCTTAAAGGTCCAAAGCTTGCAAAGTGACACCAAAACATGGAGAAACATTCTCTAACATGTGAACATTGTTAATTTGAAACCAATTGGCTAAAATTATGGTCCATGTTCCAAATCATTCCAAATTCTCCTTGTCAATGTCAATACTTATGCATTCAAGCTTCATACCTTCATGAATCATGCATGCATGTTAATTATTGACTCCAATTCCACTTCAAATGGCACAAATGATGCTCAAAATCATGAAACTCATCAAAATTATGCATGCATGTAAACTTTAGTGCACAATTCTTCATGTTTAACATGCCTTATGCTAGATCATACAAATTCATGGCAATTCATGGCAATTCTGTACATGCATGAACATATGGACCTCAAATTCTTCATATTTTCCTTGAATTCACTCAACTATAGATTTACACTCATGGTTTTGAGTTCAATTACTCACCTAGAAGCTCCAATCTTCCAAATTCTAGCTAATTCTTGAGTGAATCTTCTCAATCTCCAAGCTTCTTACTTAATTCTCATACTTTGCCTTCACTCTGTCTCTCTAGGACCGTCCCTCTCTCTCTCTCTCTCTTTAGAGTGTATTTCAGATTTTGAGCTCAAAAAGGTGAGCTTAAGTGTAATTAGGCCCATGTATATAAGCTTGCCTAATCAAATTGATTAAGGCTAAGTAATTGTGCCTTAATTTAATCAATTTAATCTAATTATTTTGATCCGAATCAATTTTTAATTAAATCTCACCGTTGGCTCTAAAATTCATGCTAATCATAATGGTACAGACAATTTAAGTTTCTGTCGTCTCTACGACCTTCAATTTTCAAATTATAGTAGTGAATTGGATAGATTTTTCTACGATAAACAGATATAACTTCACGGACTCATAGAATTAAGCAATTAGCACTCAAAATCATATCAGACACAGATTCACAAGAATAATCATGATTTGGACAGATTTTTCTACGATAAACAGATATAACTTCACGGACTCATAGAACTAAGCAATTAGCACTCAAAATCATATCAAACACATATTTACAAGCATAATCATGATTAATTAACATAACACAGAACAAGGTTGTCATAGGTAGGCTCCTTTAGACAAGACATATGTATGGACCCTCCCAATTAGGTGACCATTTGCCAAACTTGTAACTTTTAATTCCTATTGGAAGTATTGTTTTCCAAACCAAGTCTCCCTCATCAAAACTAATGTGTTGAGCCTTTTTATTATAACTTTTGGTTGCATTTTTCTTTTGTAAAAGGATATTATTTAATGCCAAAATTTTGGCATCATCCACACCTTCTAACTCTAGGTGCATGCTTTGGTGATATTGATCAATACTTGGATGGTCTTGGCATTTTACCCTCATGGACTTAATATTGATCTCCACAGGAAACGCTACATCATGCCCATATACTAAGGCATAGGGAGTAATTCATGTACTTGATCTTTAGAAAGTCCTATAAGCCCATAACACATCTAACGCCAAATTGTGCCAATCTGTAGGATTGTCTTCCACAACCTTCTGTATCCCTTCTTTAAGGATTTGTTAGATGACTCTCCCTGACCATTTGCTTGTGCATAACAGATGGTGGAATTGAAAAGGCTAATTCCATATTTTGCTGTTGTCACGACCCAAACCCGCCCCTATGGGTTTAGCACCGTAACCCGCCAGTAATCCGAGATTACGGAAGGCCTGCTTAACAGTAGAACAGTAAAACAGAGTACAGGGGCTGACGGAAGCCAATACAGTAAATAAACAATGACCAATGAGCTGTGACAGTCTGTATGCAAAAAGACTTTTCATACGTATACATATAAATAGTGCAAACCAGTATGTACAATACTTACAGTCAGTCAGATCAGGGACCTAATCCCTATTAAACAGTACAGTACCAAACATTCAGTCTATACAATTATACAAAACAGATACGGAGACAGACGGGGGAAGTTAAAACACCCCTAAGCCATGGCTTGGCAGGCTCGGAACCTCGCAGTGAGGCACAATGGTTGGCTTGACAAAAAGGGGAATCTACCCCACGCTCCTAGCTCTGGTCTGGTACCTGTACACCTACATATATATATGAGCAGTGAGCTAAAGCCCAGTAAATAACATAATGTGTAAATGGGTTAAGAATGAATGTCCTTACAGTAATGAAAATAGTTCATTGATTCAGTATGTCAGTCATTCAGTCATATGTGGTACATCCATTAGCATAACAGTACAGTAAACAGTAGGTCTTAAAAGACCGAACAGCGAGTGATGGCCATCAATCAGTAAACAGTAGTGGTTCCAACAAGGGAACTGACAGAGATCTCTGTAACAGTAACAGTCAGTAACAGTAGTTGCTAAGGATGCTACAATACAGTTCAGAATATAGGACATACATTCATTCAATTAACAGTTTCAGTTCAGAAAGCAGTTCAGTTAAACAGTCAGAAATATTCACAGTTGAACATATCTTTACACAATTGTTACTCACAGAGTTCTGGGCTACAGTAAGCTAGAGCGCGTCTCCAGAAGCCAACCCTACACAGTTACAGATTGAACACACACTAAGCTATACAGCTGGGAAAGATAATAACTTAATCCCTAATTTGCCTCGGTGTGTTCTACATCTATATCCTCATTAAGATGTCTTAAACTAGGCCTAAGAATGCCTAGGATGGGATGAGGATGCAAAGATGCACTTAGAAAACATTTTCAGAATTTTCAAAAAACAGGGGTCCCGCTCGAGCGTAGGTTACTCCGCTCGAGCGGACATGCAGACAAAGGTCCCCGCTCGAGTGTCACTTCCAACGCTCGAGCGGTCTGCAAAACAGTCAAAAGTACTGGATGGGTGAAAATCACGCTCGATTGGGCGCTCGATAGCCACTCGAGCGTAAGACACAAGGTCCCGCTCGAGCGGACATCAAAACAGTGCAAGGTACTGGATGCTCGAATTCCCCGCTCGAGCGGCAGTGCAAAATCTGGAAAACCCAGATTGCACCTTCAAGCCCAAAACCAAGTTCTAATGCACCCAAAATCAATCCTCTTGGGCTGAAAACCTGGAAAACACTTGTAAAAACATAGTATGACATGTTTTAAAGCTCAATTTGAGAAATCAAAGCCCAAGGGTAGTTCAATTGAACTCATTTTCAAACCAAATTTCATGAACAATCTTCAAACATGACATGCATACATTTTAAACAACTTTCAAGCTTTAAAACATGCTCTAATGAGCCAATTCCTCCAAGAACAAGATGAAATCATGGATTATGATCAAAAGATGGACATGCATGCAAGATTTCCATGAAATCAAACTCAAAACTCTTCAATGTACACATGCATGCATGATTCAAGCTACAATTCAACATTATTAGACTAAATCTTGACTTAGATTACTAAAGGCTCATGAATCATGTAAGAACAAGCTTTGAATACACAATTAAAAGGATAGATTCCTTACCTAGGTCCTCAAATACAAGTCTAGAAGCTCAATTAAACAATTATCCTTCAATTTCTTCAATTCACCAAGCAAAACACAAGGAGGAACTCAATTTCTCTCCCTCTCTCTCTCTAGGTCGGCAAGAACAAGGAAGATGGCTGATGAAATGTTTGTGTTCAATGTAATAAGGCTTCTAATATGTGTTGCCTAAGTGGTCCACTCACATGGCAATATGGTAATTAAGTCCAACTCTTGACATTAGCTTATTTTAATCTAATTCAATCATACCAAATCAGTTTTCAGATAATTACACCATAAAATTACATAAATTCCAATGATCATAAAACATTAATCGATTTTCGATTCGGCCGTCGATAAGGCCTTCAATTAGCAATTTAAACACAAAGACATGAACAGATAATTTGGCAAGCAAACAGATAGAATGCAATTTAATTAACATATACTCAATCAATCAGTTTCAGATTTCAGTCAATCAGTTCAGTATTTCGATTACTTCAGTTATCAATCATAATCAGTCTCGGTTCAACAGTAATCAGTGGTTATTCGGTAAACAGTGGTAAGGGTTATTACAGCTATGAAAGCTTTTACTAGCTTTCCATCAAACATAGTTCCATTGTCCATAGTGATGGTCTGTGGAATACCAAACCTATAGATTAACTCCATGATGAAGTCAATTTCCTCTGTTTTACAATCTTATAAGGCTTAGCTTCAACCCACTTGGTAAAATAGTCTATGGCCACAAGAATAAAACAATGTTGCTTTGAAGAAGGTGGATAAATTTTTCCTATCATCTCCATTGCCCACCCTCTGAATGGCTAAGGCTTCACCACTACATGTAGATCAGCTATTGGAACATGCCTCTCATGCCATGCTTTTGGCATGCTTGGCAACCCTTTTTATACTCTATGCAATCCTTAAGGATGGTTGGCCAATAATAAGAATGCCTTTAAAGCAACTATCTCATCTTAACACCAAGCTGATGAGCACAACAAATACCTTCATGTACCTCAGCTATGGCAGTCAATGCCTCTTTTGGTCCTAGGCAATCTAACAGAAGACCATCTGCTCCTTTTTTATAAAGAGCATTCCCATATATTTTAAATTGTATTAACTGTAGTTTAAGCTTTCTACTGGCCTTCGAAGAAGGGCCAGTTAAATACAAAATGATTGGATGTCTCCAATCTTGTTCTTCCAAGTCATTTTGATTAGCTTCTACCAATATACCTCGTCTTACTAAATGTAGTATTAGCTTCTGATATGTTGCTTGACTCATATCTATTTGAGTATTATCCCTTCTTTTGAAATTCGAAGCCTTCTAAGCCACATCATTAGTCTTGTGATTCATGAATCTTGGGATATAAGTTACATTTGCCACTTGAAATTGGGAGAGCAAATGTACAACAACAACATAATATGGTAATAGGCTTGCACTTTGACATTTAAAGACTCATTTTACTTGATTAATTACCAATTAAGAATCTCCAATTATGTCAACTAGATGAACCTGCAAGCTAATGAGTATTTCAAGTCCCATAACTAAAGCTTCATACTCAGCTTGATTATTGGAACAAATGGTTTTATCAATTCTAAAACCATGTGTAGTTTCTGTCCCTTGTGGTGATTTGATTACAACACCAATCCCAACTAGACCATTAGCTTTTGACCCATCGAACCACATCTACCATGGTTCTAAATCAGTTGTGTCAAGATCCATTATTTCTTGACTTTTTGTTTGACATGGATGATCAGCTAAGAAGTTGGCCAACACCTGACCTTTTATTGCCTTTTGGGGGACATATTCTAAGTGGAATTCTGACAAAGCTAAAATTCATTTGCCAATTCTTACTCTTAATATAGGCCTAGATAACATGTATTTAACCAAATCTGTAGTTGCAATTACCAAGACAACAGTAGGCAACAGATAATATCTTAATTTTAATGCTGCAAGGTACAAGGCTAAACACAACTTTTCTACAACTGAGTATTTACATTCATAACAGTTTAAAATCCTACTAAAGTAATGGACTGCTTGCTCATTGTCTTCTTCATTGTCTTGAGCCAAGAAAACTCCCAATGATTCTTCAACTGCAGCAATGTATAACTTCAAGGGTTTGTCCTTCCTTGGTGGTATTAGTACTAGAGGTTTGGCTAAATAGGCTTTTATTCCTTTGGAAGCAACTTGATGCTCTGTTGTCCATGTGAACTCTTCTTCATCTTTTAACTTTAACAAAGAAGAAAAAACTTTAGTTTTTCTAGTAGTATTAGAAATAAACCTTCAAAGAAAGTTAATTTGACTAAGAAATTTTTGCAATTCTTTCTTACTTACTTACTGGAGGCGTAGCCTCAATGATGGCTTTGGCTTTGTTATGATCAATCTGTATTCCCTTCTTGTGTACCATATACCCCAAGAAGTTTTCAGCTAATACACCAAAAGTACACTTGAGTGGATTGAGCTTTAGCTTGAATTTCCTCATTCTTTCGAAGGCTGCTGTTGGATGGACTAGATGCTCTTCCATAGACTGAGATTTTACAACAATATCATCAATGTAACATTCCAAGTATCCTCCAATGGGATCATGGAAGATAGTGTTCATTGCCCTCTGATATGTTGCTCTAGCATTCTTCAACCCAAATGGCATCTTAACCCCTTCGAAGGTTTTAATGTTTCTAGGACACCTGAAAGCTGTTTTGTGGACATCCTCCTCTGCTATGCATATTTGATTATAGCTAGAGTGTCCATCTATTATGGACAAGATTCCATGTCTTGCTAAACTGTCCCTAGTAAATAAACTATAGGCATGGGTTTGGAGTTACCAAATTCATATTTTAAAAGTCAATGCATACCCTCAATTTGTCATTCTTCTTGATCACATGCACAATATGAGATAGCCATTCAACATATTTGGTTGTTCTAATAAAGTCTGCTTTAAGGAGCCTAACAATCTTCTCCTTTACTTTCTGAACTACTTCAAGACTAATTCGCCTAGGTCTTTGCTTGTATGGCTAAAAGTTTGGCTTGACTGGAAGTCTATGCTCCACCAATGACCTATCCAATCTAGGTAGATCATTGTATGACCAAGCAAAACAATCCTTATATTATTTTAGGATAGCCAATAACTGGCCCCTAGCAATAGGATTCAACTAAGCACTGATATAGGTAGGTTGTTGTATTGAAGCTTTCCCTAAATTAACTTCCTCCGAGGGGTCTTGCATCTGAGTACTTATCAATGCTTCTCCTTCAGCTTCATCTAGTTTCGAAACAATCTTTTCCTTTTGATTTACCATAACCCATCCTGGTTCAACATCTTTATTTTTCTCTTCATAGACAAAGTTTGTCCATAAAACTTCTTCTTCTTGGATTTCCTGGACTTTAGTCTTAATGTCCAATGCACAATACTTATCTAGAGCCAATGACTTGGCTTCTTGTTGCTCATGCCTGAAACCAATCATTATGGCTTCATTTTCTTCTTCCTGGACTTTCTGGACTATTGCATTAATGTCCAATGTGAAGAACTTGACTAAAGCCAATGGTATGGCTTCTTGATCCTCCTACCTACAACCAAGCATTATTAGTGTCCTTGATGATGTACTCATCATTAGCACTTTCTTGAATTAAGTGTTTCAGGTGTGCCACTTCCTCATCAACCATTGCTTCGGCTATTACATCAAGCTTCCTCAGCATACTAAATGGAACCACTACCTCAGTATATAGCTTTGCTTTTGCGAAATCTACACATGCAACAAAGGGTTGTGAGTCTGCATTTATCTCTTCTGTCTCCCCATTACTGAAAGCTATCATTACTTCTGATGCATGAAGGAAAGCACACATTTGTTGGTGTGGATCCAATCTCGACCAAGTAAGGCATCGTACTTGGCATTGTTGTCCATTACAAAGAAGACAGTTATGCAGTCTCGTGTCCCCACACTCAAGTTAATAGGCAATATGCCTTGAGCCATCTGTTTATTCCTAGCAAAACCAGCAATGGTTATGCTTGTTGGGATTAGCCTGGGATTCCTTTTACCCAACTTCCTCAAGGATGAACGAGGAAGCAAATTTACTACTGCCCCATTATCCACTAGTACCCTGTTCATTTCTATTCCATCGAAATATGCCTTAATATACAAAGGCTTAACATTCTAAGTCATAGATATTGTGGGATATTCGAAGGGGTATGACAGGGTAACTATGCTTACCTCTTTATTCTCTTCATCACTCTTCATGGGTTTAGCCACTTCAGACTCATCCTAGATTATGCTGGTCTGTGAATCTTCATTGGAAACTTCTACATAATCATCCTCCTGACCCTCCTGATTCCCTTCTCTAGCTTGAAACTCCTGTGACAACACATAGACTATATTGATTGGCATTGGACACAAACTGTACCATGGGTTGCACTTGTTCTCTCTCTATGTTGGTCTGAACCAATGTCGGCGATGCATCTTCCATGTTGCAATCTGGAACCTTTAAGTTAGCAGGCTCCTTAGTAGTAGTGTGTTGTTGGTCTGCCATGAATACAGACTCTGTTTGCTCAGCCATGAAAGCTTCGCACATCTCTTTCTCAACCAATATCCTTTCCTGGCCTAGCTCAGTTTTTTCGTCTGTCTCACTGTCATCATCACTTTCTAACAAAGCCTTTTCAAGGCCTGTTAAACTTGATTTCTCTTTTATTTTTAGTTCAGCATGAACCTCAGCCAATTTTTCTCTGCTAGTTAGACTTATATTGACCTTGGGATTAGGCTTCGAACTTCCTCATTCTCCCAATTGACCTCCTGGTTGTACCAAAGAAATACCCTCACCAGCTTCCTTTAGATCCTTCTGATATCGAGTAAACCTCTGTTGGATCTTTCTCCCCTAGGATCTAGAGATCACAGGAACTATATCTGGTTCTTTTGTCTTTGGGTTTTTTAGTAGTACCCAGTTGTTTGGAGCCACCAAATGAGGCTTGATCATTCTGTCCTTGCTTACAAAGGCTCTTCCTTGGGTTGGTACCATTTTAGGTTTTCTTTGCATGACAAACTAATCGGGTACTCCCGGTATCCATGAACCTACCATTCCAGTAGTTGTGCTTGTTGTTCTCATCTTCAAAGACCAATCATCAGCCTTGGTTTCCTATCTTAAGCCGAAGTTAGTCTTACTCACAGACTTGTTGATCAGTTTGTAGTAATTTAGTGATCTTGTCTCATACAAGGGCCTCTTGTCCCTTACATGCGACTAGCTTTTAGCTTTTGGTGGTGTAGCCAAGGATGTCTACTGCCCGGGACCATTTGAGTAAACCTTCTTGTAGGTACAGGAGGCCCTACGCTCCTTTCGCACATCTTTATAGTATTGTTTTCCATCAATTGAAAGTCCTTTCAGCCATTTGTAACTTAGCCTGCACCTTGGACACATCTGTTGCATAACTGCTGCCTCGAGTGAGTCGTCATCCAAGGTGTCAGTCCTTTCGTTGGAGCCATCCTCCAGGCCCACGAAGCTTTTCCCACTTGCTGGTGAACGCTGAGTATTCTTCCTAAAGGATGCTTGGCTGGCAACATGCATCTGTACATTGACTTCATCTAGCTCCTTCAAGGAAAGGCTCATCTCCACTTTTTAGGCAAGGAAGTTTGGCACACTAACATTGGCTGCTACAACTCTGATCTCAGGAAATGGATCCATGTCAATCTCCATTGCCTTTTCTGCTTTGGTTGGAACTTTAATCTTCCTTTCCGAATCTGCTCTTGAATCTTGTCTCAAAAAATAATACAGTTTTTAGTTGCATGAGACCAAGAGTTATGCCATTTACAGTACATTTTGCCTTTAATTTCTTTTGAAGTTGGGATCATAACTCCTTTAGGAAGAAATTGTGCTATTAGCAAATGATCAAATATTTCATCTGCTTTTGATAGATCAAAAGATTATTTTCTGTGAAGGTATTTCTTTTTAAATTGATGATCAATGGTTGTATCCTTTTGAATTAATGCTTTGTAGGTTACAGGCTCTTTTCCTATGATCTCCGCTGTATCCATTTCAAAATTAGGGTCTCTGTAGTAGGCCCTATAAGATGCATTACCACAATCTTATTCTTCTTCAAAGAGAGTCTCATATCTAGTAACTTTATAAGTTAGTTCAACTAAGTCTCAAAACTCTATAGAGTCAAACTTCTTTTGAAGACTAAACTTTAGCCCATTTTGGGCTAACCTCATAAATTCAAGTTTAAGTAATATGACCCGACATTTGTTTTGTGCCCTTTTAAATCTAGCAATAAATTGGGCAAGCCTTTGGCTTAATCTTGCCATGTCTGCCATGGATACTTCAGGCTCCATTTGAAAAAATTAGGCATGAAAAATCTCTTCCATTTGTTGCCAGGTGTAAGGTTTGTATACCACACAAAGGCTGCCCTAGTTAAAGAGTTTGGAAAGAGTCTCAACTTATAGTCATTGTTGGTGAATTCACCACATTGCCCTGTAAATCTTACAATATGTTCAATAGTTGATTGGTTTCAATTCTCAAAAAAGAGAGTAAAGTCTAGTATCTTATATCCTCTTGGATATTCATGCAATCTATCAACCCATTATGGGTAAGGCTTTCTATAAATAGGGTTTTGGACCCCCCGAGCCATAGGTCCACAAATTTCTCTAACAATGTCAGTAATTTAGTCCCTAGGTACAATATTTTGCGCTGGTTGGGCCACTAATGGAGGGGCAAACACAGGGTTTGGAGGAACCCCTTGTGCTTGAAGCCCTCTTGGTCCATGTAAAGGTACATTTGAGACTGGTTATCCCTGGGGAATGGGTTGTCCCTATTGTGCTGGTTGATTTTGAGGGTATGGTTGACCCCTTAGGGTAGGCATTTGTCCCACAAAAGGTGCTGCGAAGAGAACTGCTGGAGGAGAAACAGGTGTTGTTCATCTTCCAACTGCAGGAATTCCTTCCAATCCCCTGGGTGTAAGTTCAAACACATGATTAGTGAATACGCGAGTGCCAGACGTGGGTTCAAACATAGGATTTGAAAACACTCGAATGTCATTTCCTTGTGTTAACCCTGGTCTACCAATGTGTATGGTTTCGCTAGTAGGTAAAGGTATGCATTGACTTATTAGTTGTCTAGGAAGAGCTCCGTACCATGATTGAGGTACAGGTGATGGTCTTTCATGATTCTGATTATTAGCTTAACCACTGGTTTGCCCATTACTTTGTCTATTAGTTTGCATAAGTTGTTTATCTCGAGTCAATCGTTGCTGAAGTAAGTTTATATTTTCTTCAGCCTGTCTGAAAACAAGTGGTTGATAGGTATTCATTCGATCCAAAAAGAATGTTTCCTATCTTTCTATTGTATACATTAATTGTTGTCCCATAACATCAACCAATCCTCCCTACGAATTCGCTAGTTGGGCAGATGGAACAATTATAGGTCCAATCTCTTGGCCTTGTCCAATATTTTGGACTTGTGTTGCATATCCTAAAGTGCTGGTCTTTTCGGCCAACTGTGTAGCACCACTAGAAGTAGACGCATCCACGGGATGTGACTCAATATTATCCTCTGTGTTATTCAATTATAGATCTCTTTCTACACATTCTACAAGGAGTTCATTTTCCCATTGTCGTCTACATCTAGCCATTATAATGGTTGTCCCACCAGGTGTGCCAAAAATATATGTTGACTTTTTTGGCTTTCGAAGGTAAAAAATGTAATTTGAGCATGCCAGTAAGGATTAATAAGTCCTTACATAAATAATAAATGCTAACCAATTAATTAGACGATTGCTTCAAAATTCTTTTAGCCTCGACAAAGAGGACTTTTACTGGTGGCTTGTTTTTAGGAGAAAATTTAGAAGAACTAATTACAATAGTAAAAGAAGGATGGAGAGAACAGTGTCATAAAATAAATTTCATTAAGTAAATAAGCGTTTACAATTGTACCTTCGCACTTCCACAGCTCCAAAGGGGATTACAACAATAAATAGACTAACTTAGATCTACTCCTAAGAAACTGAAATTCAGTGCGGGAAAGTAAAGGACTGGAAGGTAAAGAACTGGAAAGTAAATAACTGGAAAGTAAAGAATTGGAAAAATGTAAGGTAAAATAGACTGGTTTCTGGATCTGGTCCTGGGTCCTTTCACTATCGGCTTTCTCCTCTATTTATATGCTTTGGTGGTAACCGTCGAAATGGATGGTAATCGTCGAAGTAATCTCCACGATCATTAGACATGGCTCCAAGCAGTTTGTCTCCACTTAGTCACTCTTGCAGTTGGGCTTCCCTCCTGAATTTGAATTTAAACTTTCAGCTACTGTTTGGCCACATCACCTTGTTCATCTTGATTGTTCTAGTACTTCGCAGATCCATTGCCATTGATATAATTTTCCACGTGTCCTCTGATGAATGGAAACCTTCACTAATTTCCCAAACTACCCCTGATGGACCACGTGTCAGGCTATGGCTGGCTGATACAAAATATATGGCCAACAGTATTGTATTTGTTCTTATTAAAATACACATCCTAATTTCATACCATAGTAAGTGGACCATAATTGAATTCTCTTTTAAGGTACAAAATATATTTTATGAGTAATGCAAGATAATATCTTTATACATTTATCTTATTCAGACAAATAGGTAATCACATAATTTGTTTATATTTAATTGTGAGTTAGTAAGACATGTAAACACATTGGATTCTTCTTCTTGGAAAAGAAAGAGTAAAATATTAATAGGTTCTAATAGTTGGATTTAATTCTCACCAGGTCCTATTGAAAACAAGTCTGGGTAAAATCGTTGCTAAAAATAATTTTTTGTGATGATTTTTTGCATATATTCCTAAAAATTGACAATTAGTGACTTTTTTTGTCACGATTTTTATAAATTGTCGCTAAAACTTACAATTAGTTATATTTTTATGTGATGAATTTTTTAAACTGTCACTGAAAGTAAAAAATTAGTGACTTTTTTCATAATGGAATTTTAAACTATCACTAAAACTTATAATTAGTAACATTTTTTGTAACAAAAATTTTAAACTATCACTAAAAATTAAAAATTAATGACATTTTTTAATAGCATTTCATAAAAAACACCATTAATTATCATGAGACCTATTAGATAATAAATTTATCTATTAACACCTACACGTAAGTCCCAAAAAGCAACACATCAATTCCCAAGTTTGAATACTTATTGTTAACAATAAAATAATGTTAATAAAAAAATGGATGTGCTTAAATATGAGAAATTTGTTTGTAATTTTGATTAAAGTTGATATAAACTTATATGATAAGATTGTTTTAATTTTCAACATGCATGCATTCTGCAACTTAAAAATTATTGTACAAATATTACAAAATTATATTTACATAAAATTTAAATTTAAATTGAACCCATGCATTGCACAGGCAGAAAACTAGTTAATGTATTATTGTAGAGTGCAAAGTGTTTTGTTATAGAACTCTTTGGTCTTGTTTGGTTTGTCTCTTAAAAGACAATTTTTGAGAAAAAAAAGTTAAAAAATTTGTTTAGTTGAAAATTTTTGAAAAAAAAAATCCAAAATCACTTTTCTCTTTACTATACACCAATCAATCACTTTTTTCTCTCTCCTCTTTCTTTCTCTCATATCGTACACATCAATCAATCACTTTTTTTTTTCTCACCCATCTATTCCACTAAAAATAAATAAATAAATAAAATTATTTCAAACTCCAAAACTATTTTCAAAACATACAACAAAGTAAATTTTTGAATTTTGTAAACTCTTTCAAAAAAATTATTTTTCAAACTTGTTTCATAAATACAAACCAAACATGGACTTCGTTTTCTTTTTTTATGAAATGTAACACTTTTATTATTGAGTTTTCTAGTATAATTTAAAAAAAAAAAATAGACCTTTGCTACGAGCGGAGTGAAAATTTTGTATATTTTAAATATAAAATTTTATAAAATAAAAATAATTCATCATATTTATTTAAAGGGATTGGCTTCCCTCCAATCCGTGATCGAATTGGAGGGTATTGTTGGGCCTATGGGGGCCCACCACAGATCCCGTTTTGATAATCTGAACCGTTCAATATATAGAACTCGTCGAGTACTATATACTTGTAAAAATCACATTGATCGAATATCGATAGCTACTTCATCGGATTAGATTTCTGTCAACTATTTATTTTTTCACCGTCTATTTTTTTTATACAAAACTAATTTGATCATGCAACTATCGATATTCGATGAACGTGATTTTTTACAGGTGTATAGCACTCGACGAATTCTACACATTGAACGGTTTAGATTATCAAAAAGGGAACCGTGGTGGCCCCCATGGGCCCAACAACACCCTCCAATCCGATCACGGACTAGAGGGAAGCCAAACCCTTATTTAAACTCTAGAAAACAATTTCTACCAAAACAAAAATAGTTAAATAGTTTTAAACTAACTATTAAAACTACTCATACGCACGCACCACAAACTGGTGTAATTTTACCACAAAATTTCGTAACATCAATTATAAAATGCGTAAACTTGCCACAAATTGGCGTAACAAAAAATGTCATAACTAAATCCCAAACTTTTGTTACATGAATCACAAAATTATGGACATTTTGTTATCCTAATTTGTGATGAGATTACGTATTTTGTGGTTGATATTACGAAATTTTGTGATAAAAATTATACCAATTTGTGATAGGGTACATATGATTTGCAGCCTTAAGGGATGCATACCATAAGCCTTCCTGTGTGAGATAGCCAATTATCTTTTATTTTTAATTGAATTACTTGTGAAACTTTATGAGCATAAGAACATTAGTAATATTTTAAATTATTACATAGGTTCATGAAAAGTGAATAATATGTTTAATTAAAACTAGTCTTCTATAATTTTTTATTAAGCTAATTGATCTATATTGAGTAATATTTTAATAATTATTTAATTTCTTAAAGAAAAATGATATAGAAGTCTACTTCGTAAACTCACTTTCTAAATCTAATGATATTTAAATAAGATGACCAATCATCTGTCAGAATCTTCCTTAATATTAAGGCTTGGTTTGGGAACAAGTTATTTTAGTAACTTTTTGACTTTTTATGGAAAGATGTACAGAAAAATAGAGAGAGTGATGTGACAACTTATAGTGACTTTTTGATTTTTTGGCTAAAACTTTTAGTTGTCAAACAAGGCCTAAGGGTAAATTACACTTTATCCCCTTCAATTATTGTCACTGTCACTTTACTCCCCTCAACTAAAAATTTTAATAACTAGTCTCCCTCGTTTACTATATTTTTTCAATTTAGACCTTTATGACTAAGGCCTCTTTTGGGTACTTGGCTTTTAGCCACGTTTGTACGTTTGTAGTGAAAGCCAAAAGTTGACTTTTTTTGTATTTAAATACATTTGGGAAGTTGGTTTTCAGTCGCTTGTGAAATTACAATTCTACCCCTCATCATCAAAATGTGTGAATGGGGGTAGTTTGGTCATTTTATTGTGATTTGACATCATAAACAAGGAAAATTCTATTTCCACACACCAAATTATCTCTGTGTACATCTTTTCTCAATCCACACATTTAGTAATTTGATTTTTACTTGTTTATCCCAGTTTACACACTTTACATTCCAAATATACCCTCACCTTCTCTGTGCACATCCTCTCTCCTTCCATCCACCCCTTCCCAGCCTCTCAGCCATTCTCACACAGCCCCTCACGCTGCCGTCACCTCCATCGCGATCTTCTCCCCCAAAAATTCCAACTTTCTCTCTTTCTCTCTCTCACACAAAGTTTAGGTGTGATTAAGATCATCAATTATTCAATTTTGTCTCATAGGTACATATATATATATATAGATTTGGGTTTAGATACAGTGTCTTAGGGTTTGAGAGTTAGAGTGAAGAAGACAAACAACAACCATGTCGCTTAGGCCTAGTGCGAGAACCGAGGTTTGCCGGAACTACATCTCGCAGACAAGTGCCAGGCTACCAGCTATTTTCTGTCACCACAAGCATGGCTAGGATAACAACTTTTCAGCACCATCCACGCCACTCGCCCAAGGCGCGTCACACCACTCCATCATCTTCCCTAAAGCTTGCTCCACTCCGGCCATGGCAAATCAGAACAGCGCTAGTGGAGTCAACACCGAGCACTAAACCAAAACCAACACACCACCGGTGGAGAACAACGCCATCGTCGCAAAACGTAACCTCACACTGATGGAGAAACCAGCAAGGCAAGCCAAAAATCTAAAGAAGAACCCTCCCTACACACTGATGGATACCCATAAACCAGAACTATAGCTGGCATATATGTTGTTCCCCACTTTGTATGGTTGAGGTTTGGGCATAGGAGGTGATGACCGGCGGTGAAGTGGCTGGTGAGATGGTGGTGGGTAAGATGTGTATGAAGAAATTATGAGATGTGTGGGTGAGATGGTAATTTTGTTAAAGGATAAAATTGTGATTATGAAAAAATTCATTAAGTGTGTAGACTAAGAAAACTTGGTGTGTGAAAATAGAATTTTCCCATAAACAAATATTAATCAAAAAAAGCCAAAAGCAACTTTTTACTAACTTCCCAAATCACTTGTCTAAAAAAGCCAAAAGCTTGGTTAAAAGCCAAAAAGCCACTTTTTATCATCTTTCCAAAACACCCCTAAAAATACCCTTTCATCAATAGGATAAATTACACTTTACCCCCATGAATTATCAAGCAATATCACTTTATTCCCTTGACCTATCACCCAATATTACTTTCAATTTGGACCTTTTTATTTTTTTTTTCATTTCATCACTAAATTAATTTTTAGTTCTAGAAAAAATTTAAAAATTTGAAAACCAAACCTGTGGCATTTGAACAGATAGACAAATAGTTAAGTTTTGAATAGATGGTTGTCATTTTGGATAAATAATGTCATTTTAACCTAAAAAGATTAAAGTTTTGGCTAATAAATAGTTTCAAAATAGACCTCTCTCGCCAAAGTGACTAAAGTAAATCACTTTAGTTTATTTTTTAATTTAAAATTAATTAATACAAATTTATTTGTCAAATTATTGTGTGGACAATTTTATTTATTTATTTATTTTGGATGGCCAAGAAAAGTCACATATCTTCTATACTATTATAAAGTGAAGGTTGGTGTCGTTGAAATCTTTGTGTCTCATATTTTAGTTTATCCCAGATTTTCCCAAAATACTCTTATATTTGGTGAATTTTGTAATGGTGTTATTGACATGCAAAATACCATATACTAGTATAAAGTGAAGATTGGTGGTATTGATATATTTGTGTCTCATATTTTGGGTTTTCCAAAATTTTTCCAAAATACTCTTATATTTTTGGTGAATTTTGTAATGGTGTTATTGACATCCAAAATATCCCTATATTTGGTAAATTTTGCAAAAATTATGTAAAGAGGAGGAATGGACCCATAACCATAGGTTTAATAATGAAAGCTTTTACTATTTGAACAATATATGCTATATGTATATTTTTCTTTGTTATTATTCTTAATTTTTTTTTTTTTTTTTTTTTTTTTGAGTTACACACACATTGTGGATGCAGACCTTTACGGACCACTAGTACTATTATAAAGTGAAGGTTGCTGATAGTGTTAACACATTTATGTCTCATATTTTGAATTTTTCCAAAATACCTATTATAAAGTGAAGTTTTCTGGTGGTGTTAACACATTTGTGTCTCATATTTTGGATTTTTCCAAAATACCCCAATATTTACCACTTTAGCAACCCATACTGTATGTATGTATATCTATGTATTGTTATTATTCTTATAATAATTTTTTTTTGAGCTGCACACACATGTTATATGCATATTTTTCTTTGCTATTATTCTGATAATATTATTATTATTATTATTATTTGAATTACATATGCATCACGTGTGCAGATTGCATATATATATATTGACTCTATCTTGTTTTCTACAGCATTCAGCATATGTTTCTGAAGCAGCATATTGATCTTTGGAAAATTATTCAATACTCCTAAAGCATGTGCAGGTGGTGCTCCAAATGAGTAGTTATTGTTCTAAATCATGAGATCGACTACTTTTGTATTAGAGTTTTAGGAGGCAAAGTGTTAAGTATTAATCTGTTAATGGAATAGTTGTTGCTCTTCTTTTTCTATTATTTTAAGTTTGCTCATCAATTTTTTTTTGGGAAAAGATGTTAAAAGAGTGTTAAAATTTGGCCAAGAAATTGTAAAGACATCACATCAGTTTTTCAATTTTTTTGATCTCTCGCATGATAAAAATTATTTATTTTGATGTTACTTCCAATTTAATAAAAAAATGTAAACAAAATTGAATTTTTATAAATTAATTACTTTTAAAAAAAAAAACCTCAAATTTATGTGCAACTTGGGCAACTGGGTCAATTTGCAGCTAACTTAGGTCGAGTTTGGGCAAATAAACTCTGGCATAGATCTTATTCTTGTTTGTGTTTCAAATCATCCACTTACCTGAAATTTACAATCAATGCCATAACAGAAATTCTTGAATTCCATAAATGCTGGTTCATTGTTACTAACTATCTATTTAGGACAATCACTATTTGCTAGCAATTCAAAGACTGACTCTTGATTATTTGGAGGTGAATATGAAGTCAGTTTGCATAAATTAGCATGTTTTTCTTTCTCTTGCTTTTGTAAATCAAATTTGCAATTGCTTTCTAGCAGCCATTAGAATTATTATTGAAGTTTTCTTTAGAATTTTTCCTGTTAACTATAATCCTCTTCCGTATTTGCAGGAATAGGCCACACCATGGAAAACATTCGTTCAACCATTGAAATTGGGAAGAATTTGTGTGATTTAACTGGACCATGGGTTGGATATCACAATAACCTTGATACTAACATGGAAACTCTCAAAAGGAAGACAGAGCAATTGAACGGCCGAAACAATGACATAAATGAACTAGTGAATTATGCAGAGCAGCGGTCAAGGAAAAGACGAAGGATTGAAGTTAAACTTTGGCAAGAAGATGTGCGAAGGATAACAACTGATGTCCAAACTTTGGAAAGACAAGAGCGAGAAGTACGAGGATTGAAGAATGCCTTAAAACGCGCAAAGTTGGGAAAGCGTGTAGTGGATATGATTGAAGAGTTGACAAAACTGTATGAAAATGGTGAATTTTCTAATGATTTGCTGATTGATGATCCAACTTGTGGACACGCCATACCAACAGCAGAATCTTTGGTTGAAACCACAAGTGTAAGGAACAAGGAGAAAATTTGGAATTTCTTGATGGATGATGCAGTTAGAAAAATTGGTGTTCAAGGAATGGGAGGAGTCGGCAAAACAACCATCATGAAACACATCAATAATCAACTTTTGGATGAAACTGGTAACTTTAGTGATGTTATTTGGGTCACAGTATCTAAAGCATTCGAGATCAAAAATCTACAAAGGCAGATAGCTAAGAAACTGAATCTTGATCTTTCCGATTATGAGGATGAATTACGTTCAGCATCAGAAATACATAACATGCTTTCCCAAAAGAAGAGGTATGTGCTCATCTTAGACGATCTTTGGAAAGCATTTCCTCTGGATGAGGTGGGTATTCCGGAACCAACCAGAGATAACAGATGTAAGCTAGTGTTAACTACACGATTGTTAGAAGTCTGTGCAAAGATGAATTGCAGAACTGTTGAAATGGAGCTTCTCACGGAAGAGGAAGCATTGAATCTATTTATGAATAATGTTGAAGGACATCAAACAGTATTTACACCCGAGGTGAAAGAAATTGCAAAAGAAGTTGCCAAAAAATGTGCTTGTCTGCCGCTTGCAATTGTTACTATGGCTGGATGTATGAAAGGAGTGAATGACATTCGCGAGTGGAGAAATGCAAGAAATGCACAACAGCTCATTAACAAAGAAGAACGGTTATTTGAGCAACTAAAATTTAGTTATAGTCGGCTAAAAGATGAACAGGAGCAACATTGTTTCTTGTATTGTGCATTGTGTCCAGAAGATGCTGACATTGATAAGAAAGAACTGATAGAGTATTGGATTGCTGAGGACCTAATACGTTCGACAGACAATAGAGAAGCAATGTTTGACGAAGGTCACACTATATTGAATAAACTCATTAAAACTTGCTTGTTGGTAGAAGGTGAAATATATGGTGAAGAATGCGTGAAGATGCATGATTTGATAAGAGATATGGCTCTCAAAATAACATCAACAAGTCCTCGATTCATGGTCCGAGCTGGTGAGGGATTAAAAAGAGTTCCACATAAAGACTGGTCTGAGGATCTTGATAGGGTTTCCTTAATGCAGAACGATATTGAAGAACTTCCTTCTGAACCACCCATTTGCCCTCGCCTCACCACCCTCCTATTGCAAGGCAATGGCTCAAAAGTACTTCGAATTCCAGATTCTTTCTTTTTGCATATGCCTCGTCTCAAGGTGTTGGATTTGTCCTACACTGCCATAGAGTCTCTGCCAAAGTCCATCTCCATGTTGGAGAATTTGCATCAACTATTACTATGTGATTGTTATAAACTAAAATATGTGCCCTCACTGGAGAAACTAAAGGCATTGGAACATTTCGAACTAACTCGTAGTCAGATTGAAGAAGTACCCCAAGGTATAGAAGAATTGGTTAATCTCAGAAAGCTTGAACTCTCAGAGAATTACATCCTAGGTATGTCTCCTTGCTGGAAGTTATGCAGACTCACACAACTCTATTACCTTGGAATTCAGACAACAAAAGTAAAAGTGTCGGCAGAAGAGTTGTTGTGCTTGAAGCAATTAAACAATCTCGAGGTTCAGTTTCAGAATGTGCAAGAGCTTACCAAGTATGTGAATTCTGCACAATGCAAAAGTTTGAAAAGCTACAAACTTATGGTGGGAATTGTTGATATAATTAACCAAGCCAAGGAAAGAAAGGAAGTCATTTGTGAGCATAGCTCTAAATATTTTTTAAGTCATGGAGTAGATGCCGTAGTGCTCCCTAGCAACATAGAGGAGTTGCACATTAAAAGATGGCACAATCACATTAGCTTATCAGATATTCAGTCATTAAGGGCTGCAAGAGGTTTAAGAGAACTTAGAATCCAACATTGTTGGGGGCTTCAATCTATCTTTTCATCATCATCATCATCATCATGCTTTTCAGAAGACTACCACATCCCACTAACAACAATTGAGGAATTATGGTTTTCTAATTTACCCAATTTTAGGGTACTCTTTGATAGAGTTGTTCCACCACACAACATTTCATTTAACCTTAAGAGATTGGAGTTCTGTGAATGTCCGAAAATGGAGAATATTTTCTCTGCCTTGTTGTTGCATAACTTCCCAAACCTTGAGAAACTTAAAGTGTGGTACTGCGAGAATGTGGAGGAGATAATAGTAGAAGTAGAGATGAGTGATCGATGGGGGCATTGTGAAGATGATGGCAACATAATCACACTACCAAATTTAAAGATATTACATCTAGAAAAGATACCAAGACTGAAGAGCATTTACAAGGGCATAATGGTTTGTGAATCTCTGCAAGAAATTCAGATATGGAGCTGTCCCATGTTAAGGAGATTGCCTATTTCTTTGCACATGAATGAGGATAGTGAGCAAGCTTCTGCACCACCTACTCTTCAACGCATTTATGGAACATTCAGATGGTGGGAATCTTTGGAATGGGATAATCCCCTCACCAAAACCACTCTTCAATCTTTCTCTCCCGAGCTACCCAGGTAATTTTGTAACGTCATGTTAGATTGTTTTTAGGGTGAAAATTACGATGGTACTTCTTATATTTTAGTTTTTTTATTATTTTGGTTTTTATAATTTCAATTAATTTGATTTTAATTCTGAATTTATGATTTTGAACTAATTGAAAATGTAAGGACCAAAATGACATAAATAGCAAAATGTATTTGCTCTTTTTTTAAATATGGCAAAGTGTATTTAAATAAAAAAAGTTTTCAAAAAATTCTACTTTTTTATTTTTCGTATTTTAATGTTTTCAATGAAATTTTTTAATATTTTAAGCAATTTTGTTTTTAATTTTTAGACACACCTAACATAAATACACTTAAAAAGTATAATATTTGTGAAAAAAATCTTTAAAAAATACACTAATACCAAAAAATACAACAAAAACATGAAAATTCAGTACATTTTTCATATTTTTGGGTATTTATTAATTTTTTAAAATATTTATTCACAAATACTTTACTATTTAGATACATCTAAGTGAGGTGCATTTAAAAAAGTTAAAAAATTGCTTAAAATTTAAAAAATATTCACTAAAAACAAAAAAACAAAACAAAAAAAAACACGAAAAACAAAAAACTTAGCTTTCATAAAACTAAATTCAGAAAATTGAAACCAAACACACTGATTGCATTTGTGAAAGATCTACTATTATATTATTTTTGAAAATGTAATGACAAACTCTCAGCACACAAAAGTTCAAGTGTACACACGCACACATATAGATCTGGATTCCCTCCAATACATGATTTAGATTAGATGTTGTCTGGGCTCATGAGACTCTTCATATCATCCACACAAAAAAATTACGTTGATAATTGTAGACTATTCAATTTAAGCATTTGTTTCCAAAATATATATATATAGACAATAAGTATATTTTTAAAAATAAATCATTCATTTTTTTAGTTATAAACGCGATAAATTGAATAGATTATGAATATCAAATCGATCTAATTCTTTTATGTAGATGGTATATGCGAAGAACCTTACTGAAAAAACTAAAAATCCCCTAAATATTGATTTGTGATTATGTATCAACTTTAACCAGTAAATAGCAATCTCAATCAAACAATCAAAGACAAATCGATACAACGATTTTATGTGAAAAAACCACAATTAGAATGCCTCCAATTGTGATAAATAAAAAAAAAAACCACGAGCAAAAGTCACAAAACAATCCACTAAGAAGACATAAAGGAATTACACAAGTGTACTCTCAATTACCTAGTGAATCCATGCCTGAATCGAACTGACCCCAATGTGCCTCTTCCACCACCATCTTCACCTCGTAATTGTCTTGCCCAACGTTGAATCCATAACGCCGATGTCGAATCCATGACAATGAGCCACTCCGGAATCCGCCAAAGCTTCAGGCCCAAATTGCACGAAACCTACCGAAAAACAACTCTCTCCTTTTTTAATAAAACAAACTAAACAAACCCTTTGATATAATCTACTTAATTCATGATTAAACTCTCACAAATATCAAAGGAAATAAGCAAAGAAGCTCCAGATGAAAACCCTAATACCCAAGAAGAGGATCTGGAAGCCATACCCTAAAATCGAATTGAAACACATATTTATGATCCGTGATCTCCGCTTTAGCGCAAGAATGGCCGCTCAAGTGGATCTACGCTCTAGCGCAGGAATGGCTGCTCGAGCCGAAAAAAAACAACTCCCAGTACCTTTGCAGGCGAGTGAAACTTCTGAAAGGTCGTGATCTCCGCTCGAGCGGACAAACAACTTCGACATAGTCAGCGAAGTGGCAAACATGAAAGAATTAACACCACAAATTTCTCTGCAAGGCACAATTCGGGTTAGATTCGTATCTAAAACTCATAGCCTCACTGAAATAAGAAAATGAATAAAATTACAACTGAAAGGAGTTTTGTCAAACGGGACTGCCAAGAATAAAAACCTAACACTTACAAAATAAATAATTTGAATTATCAAAATAAAACTATGGCGGTGACCACATCTAGTCCATATTATGAACTGGAGGGAATCCTGGTCTCACATATAGGACATTGTTATGTAAGATTAGATTTTGTGGATTTTCTAATAAAACACGCTTAAAGTTCTACAAATTCTTGTAGGAGTAATTTTCAATAATCTTATAATGAAATGTAAGAAAATAAAGTTAAATACAAAAATAATAATAACCTCAATTTGTTGGATACTAAATTTGTAAAAATAATTTTTTGTGACAAGTAATTTTTTTTTTTTAATATAAAAGGACTACCAATATTAATGTGTCAGTAATTCAAGAAATCACATATCATCGCTCAACAGAGAAATTCAATAAGAGACATTTTAACAAAATGACTAGAGGTTGAAAAAGCATTTTAAATACACTTCAAAATTTCTAAAACCAATTAAAAAAACCTTAATCAATCTTTTTTGGAGTTGAATGCAGAAATTATATAAAGGGCGTTCAAAATAGTGATACTCAAACAAGAACATAAAAATAAATGATAAATTATATTTATGGTCTTTTAAGTAAGCATTTTGTGTCACTGTGTCAAGTTTTAATTTTGTCAATTTCCGTATTAAAATTTTAATTTGTATTAATTTGGTCTTGTTTAAACTCATAGCTTAAATAGTTAATGGAATAATAATAAAATATACATATGACTTTGGTTCTTAAAGTTTTTTAATTTTGTTAGTTTGTCCTCGAAACATTTATGAGAAAATTAAAAATAACTTGTACTATTGAGAGACAAAATTAGCAAAATTGGAACTTTAAGGACCAAATTGACACATGACATATATACTTTGCGTATCATATTTAAAATGTATAATCATTTCGTTAATGATTTAAACAGTAGTTTAAAATTAGACTAATTTGATAATTTGAAGAAAGAAAATAACAAAATTAAAATTTAAAGGACTAAATTGATATAAAAGGTATGCTTCTTTGTATTTTATCCAAAATAAAATAAATAAATATGATCTCTGATCAAATAAGTTGATTTTAGGGTCTTTCTTGAAGAAGAAGAAGAAGAAGAAGAAGAAGAAGAAGAGACTGAATCTCTTGAACGAAATGAAATTGAATAATATTGAAATCATCATTAAGGTAATTCAAATCCCTTCTTATTTTACATTTCCACTCTGTTTGGATTGGGTGATTTGGTGAGAAAAGATAAGAAATTATGAGAAAGAGAACTCCCATGATTTCACAGAATTATTTGAGAGTCTGTTGGGATTAGAGTGATTGTTTGGCATTAGACCAATTTAGTTAGGGTTATAGATGACACTCACTTATTAGGCTTTTGATTAATTGATTTTATGCAAAAAGAGCAAAATACCCTAAGAACAACATGATCTATACTTTATTTTGACAATCACATGAAGGTAGAAACAATTGTTCTTCCCTCGTTATACTTATTTTCCTCAAAACTAGTCAGTTTTGAATGAGGTATGTGATTACTTAACTTTATTATAAAAAATTTAAGTACACAGAAACTAACCACATAAAATACATAGAACATTCACATTAGTGTAGATTCAATAATTTATGGGCCCCGCACATATAAATATTTTGTGTAATTTATTTATGATGATTTTTACATACTTAGAACCACTATTATTTTTATAGTCTTGTTGAATTTCTTGTTTACAGCTTTCGATTCATGAACTCTTGAGTGTGGATTCATTTCACTAGAGGTAAGTTATCTTAAACCACATCTAGAATTTCTTTTAACTGCATACTTTGGTTTGAAAATGTTTAAACATTGAGTAATGAAATCACCTCTTAGTTATGGATACAATTTCTCCAAAGATGGGGTACGGTTGCATACATTTTGTCATCTTTAGATTCTATTTTAGTTGGGGTCTCATGACACGATTTGTTTTTATTTTTATTTTTATTTCTATAGAAATATTTTATAAGATTATTGTGGATTCATGTACTTTATGAAGGATATGAATTTTGTTTGACAATAATGTGAACCCAAAGCAAATGGGAGTTAAATATTGACACATTGTAGACACCCCATTTTTGACCGCCCACAAGGCTTGAGCGCTTTGCCCGATACACTCGATGATGAAAATGGTGTTGTGCGTGGTTCGAGGTCTCAATGAAGGGGCCATGTTTAAGCTCCGAAACAATCCTAAACCTCCCATATTCCCACTGTTTACACCCCAGAAATCCATTTTTACACATTGTGCCACCCGATGCTAAGTCTAAAGCAGAAAAATAGGGGATCACATTGAGGCCCGGTTGTGCCTCATTGAGAGCCAGCCATGGCTATTGATGGCTGGCCGTGCCTTGGTAGCGAGAAACACTGTTTTGGGCGGGAGCCCGCCAGCTGTCCATTTTTTAAGATATTTATGACCCCTCTTGCTCAAATTCTATAAAAACGAAGTTGTATCTCTGTTTGAGGGTTGAAGAATTTCTAAAAAGCTTATACACCTTCTTGAGAGCTCCTTCTTCTTGTGCAAGCAACCTTTGAGCAAGCTTACTACCTTGAACCTATATCCATACACCATATACACCTTCACACCTTAGCCTAGGAACCTTGGTTAAGCCTTGAGCATCATAATTCAAGCTTGAGAGTGTGTTTGGACTTAGTTTGATTCACAAACAAAGAGCTACCTTCGTCAAGAGGTATAAGCTTGCTATTTTCTCTCTTGCTTTCATTTCTATATTTACTATCAAGTTCTTGTATTTTTGTGTTGTTTTGATTCTCTTTCAAGTGTTTAAGCTTGGGTTTGGAGAGTTACCAAAGGGTAGAGAAAGTTAACACTCTTTCTTACACCTTCACCTATAGCTCAAACCCTTGCTTTTACACCCTTTTCTTTGCTTTCTAAATTAATTTTTAGAGTTTAAAGGAGGCTAAAAATCATGCTTTGAGGTTTCAAAAGTGGAGGGGTTAGCCACCCCTCCTTTTCCTTGCTTACTAGCCTTATTTTCTCTCTTTGTTGTTTAGCTTTTTAGGCTCTTTTCATGCACTTTGAGACACTGTTTTTCACCCATTAGGGACTGTTTTAGGGCTGTCCTAGGTTGTTTAGTTAGTTCATGCTTTGCTTAGTTTGCTTGTTGTCTCACAAGTCCTTACACATAGCTTGTTGCATGTTGTTCTAAGCTTTTCTTTAACTAATTTCCATGTTTAAGAACCTCATTTTAATAATCAACTTACCATTCATTTATTTCATTTGAGAGTTGTTTCAATCGGTTGATGGTTATTCAAAACATGAACGAGAGATCTATGCTTAATGGCTTAATCTGTACGGAGGTTCATTGTCAACGGCATAGTCTCCTTTTCATGTTGAGAATCACTTCGCGTTTGACATGTTTCTCACTTACTGGACGTAACAATCATCTTGGACAAATGGGTTAAAGAATGGCAAAGACTAATGAATTTGGCTTAAAATGAACCAACCCACATAAAGAAAATGAGTTATATTGCTTAGGCTCGGCCAGACGTTATGCTAAGTCTATTGTGTCAAGGGTTATCATACGTTAATTCATGATGTTTTGAAGAACCTTGAGGCGTCTCTACCTCTCTCTTTGAGTTCACTCTATGATAGGAGGGAGGGGTGGTTGTTGTTCATTTCATTTATTGATCTTTGTCCAAAATGTGTCCAAAATCATCAAGAAATCAACTTGCTCATTGATGGTTTTGGAAACGATTCCAACCTTCTCTTGAAGCTTTTCCACAACAGAGAAGTGCGAAAGGGACAAACAGAGTTCAAAATAACTCTGTCTACACTGTTTTCACTTCAGAGCACAAAACAGGATTTTGCATAAAATTAAGGCACGGCCGGCCTTATTTAGGCTCGGCCGGGCTTCATTGAGGATCGGCCGGCCATCAATGTTTGGTCAGCAGTATGTTTTGCAGAAAATAGAGAGCAGTGGCTGAAGGTGAAATAGAACAGACCTAAGCAGACAAAGCAGATTCTGGACGCTACGCATACGAGCATTGTGTATCCTTATGCATCCTTGATTGATAATTAATAATTATTATTATTGTTGTAATTAATTATTGTTGTAGCCATTGTTTATTTGTAATTGTTATAGCTAGTTAACTTAGATAGCTAATTCATTTCCTTGGGATTCATTAGAATTTGTAATAAGTAGTTAGTTATAGCTTAGCTAGTTAGTTGCTTATTTATTCATTCGGTTTTGTAATAATTAGTTTAATTCGGTCTTTCGGACACTCATTCAGACCCTCTTATGCGAGGGCCAACATGTAGTAAGTTGTATGTCTTCCAACCCCACGTCTTTCTCCCTTTTACTTACTTGCTTACGATGGTTAGTATAGAACATCATTTTTCAAATTAGCATTCTTATGCTTTGCATCCATTGTCTTGCATGCATCCAAGGTTCGGCTGATCATATTAACCCAATATCAATGTTCAAATTTATTGCTTGAATACGTGCTTTATCACATGTCTTGAATGAAATCATATGCCATGTTCATAGTCGAGCCTATTAAAATTACATAACGTGTGCGTTGCATTTAATCATATTGCATTAGTTAGGAGCATGCATATTTTCTAATTATTTTGCTTTGTTTTGGCTTGGAGTACTAGGTGAGCAATTTTGAGTTTTAGCATCATGCATTGCGTGTTGGTGTTGCCATATCAAAGCATGATTCCATGAGGCTAAGTGCTTAAATGATATACCTATTTGAATGTCGGTGGGTGAAGGCTAATTGCTTAAATTGGGACAAATTAATTAATGTACAAACTCGCCTTTTCAAGTGACGGGTATCAAAAACAATTTTCGAACAAACATGAAATCAAAGCATTCCAACTTTGCAAAATTAGTCTATACTTATGTGCGCCACATAGTAAAAATAGCTAATAATTAGAACAAGAGCATACAATGTAAATAAGAATCACATTATGATTAGTAGAGGTTGATCTTTGATCGGGCGAGTGGGGTGCTCAATTCATGACCTTCCCCTTTCGTACCTAAGTTCCCGAGCCAAGACACTTTGGTAATGATGGACTAATGGCCTTTGGCACGAGTCTCAGGTTTCCTAAATTTTCTAAAAATATTTAGGTGGTAACTCTGTAATTTGGCAAAGCAGTCCATTTTTGGCATTTGATTCAAACATCGATTTTCCAAAAGAATTGCCGGATTTGAACTCTTTTTGTGTTTTCACTATTTCACATTGCACTTGTGAAATCAGATTCAGAACCACGGGAGTCTGAATTGTAAGGCTAGTCGTATCCGAAAGGAGCACGAAAAGCAAGCTACACACATAAGCTATTTTCTTTTGATTTTTGACCATAGACCTAAATGTGGTTTTGGCTTTTGTCGCTCATTACTGTGGTTACATTTGCTAAAACATGAGTTTGTGTTTATCAACCCCGTTGAGTTTTGGATTGATTGAATTGAATTATTGAATTTGTTGATATATCAAATACTAACACCATGTTTGGATCGTGAGGTAAGAAAAAAAAATTTATTGTGGTCTCTCCCATCTAGTTGAGTAAAGAAAAAAGACGTGTTTTCTCACTATCGTATTTAGATTGGTAAGAAAGCAAATCATGTGAGAGAGAAATTTGAGTGAGATTTCTTTATATTCTTAGGGGTAATCTTGGTATTGTAAATATTTTACAACCAATCAACTTGTTTCTCACCAAATCTCACAACTTTCGATAAGAAATCAAATAGTCAAAACAAGATACTTCTCTCTCACTATTTCTCACACTTTGTCTCCGTTTCTCACCTACTTAACTCTCTAAACAAATGTTTTCTTTTCTCACCAAAACTATATGATCCAAACGAACTGTAAATCCTACGAGTTATAAAATTCTATGATTATGGAACTCACCTTATTGGAATGATTTTTGTAACTATTAATTGAAGTAAATAACATTTTCTTTACACTCCGGAATCACAAAAAATTATGTTGTTTAACTTTATTAATTGAAATTATTCTTTTTTTGTATAATTGATTCAGTTAGTTGTTACAGTAGTTAGTTATTGAGCTATAAAACTGACCGTCTTCCTCTTGATTACAGATCCAGAAGAATAGTGTGGTGGAAGCAGTGGAAGTTATTATTGGGATAGAGTGCTACAAGTAGAAGTTATTTTGAATTGTTTTGTTGCGACATTAATTTAAATTATAGAACTCTTGTTTGGTTTGATGGAGGCAATTAATCTTTGAAATATTCAAATTATGGAACTCTAGGTTTGGCATGCTCTAAACATTAAACTGGCTAAACTGAATTTGTGGATTTGTTGTTGAAACTTTTGGTATTGTGAATTAAAGAATTACTGATTGTGATTTCATCTCTTGATTGCCATGATTATTTTGTGGAATGAAATTGAATTGAGTTTCTCACCATCTCTTTTCTGCATGCTCACAGGGTGCTGCAAGTCTTATAAGCGTGTGACATTGTCACATGCCTAGCTTGGTTGGCTTTGAGTCGAGACATTCTTTCTTTGTATTTCATTGTTGTACCGTTATTTTTCTGACTTGATGCAGGAAAGGCAACGGAAAGGAACCGTTATCATTATAAATGTGAAGGAGCTTACAAACATCAATCTCTAATTTAGACCATTAAGATTGGTTTGTTTGAAAGAAGAAGCACAAGACAAGAGAGTTGATGACTATTAGTCGCGAAGCTGCTCTAAAAATGGCCTCTCCTATGTGTTTGCATAAAAATACTTCTCAATATTAGTAATGACTTAGTTGCTTGCCCTTAAGTAGATTGCCTATTTCTTGGTACATGAATGAAAAGGGTGAGCAAGCATCTGCACCACCTGCTCCTCAGCACATTTATGGAGAGGGAAAATCGTGGGAATCTCCAGAATGGGATGATCTCCATACCAAAACCTTGCTTCAACCTTTCTTCTCCAATAGCTACCCAGGTATTTGTACTCATCAAGTTTGTTCTCTCCTTAATTGGAGAAGGAAAAAAACAGTACTATATTCCTCAGTTTGGCAGACACAAATTAAGATAGAAAGATAAACTAACTTATTTGTTAATGTTATCTATCCCATGATTTTAATTTAGAATTTTGGTTTTTATTTTAGTAAATTATATTTAATTTGATGTATTACCATGCATGTGTATAACTTGTAACATAACTTCTAGTATAATAATAACAATCCCACTACGTAGCTCAAAAAAGAAAAGCTTGAATGGCCCGAATGAGCTGGCAAGGCCTCCTCTTGAATTTTGCCCAATTGCCCACAATTGTGTGAAACCCACCCGTTTGATTTCCAAAAAAAAGGAAAAGAGGAGAGTAAAGAGAGACGACAGTGAATTCGACCTGTGTGCCGCCACTGAGCATCGACCTAGGTGCCGCCACTGACCACCGACTCAGGTGCTACTGCTGACCATTGACCTGGTTGACCACTGACGACCACCGAAAATCTTCCTTTGTCGTTCCCTATCCGTGAATCACCGATCGCCGTCCGTGAATTGCCATCAACTACTCTGTGTTTGTCTTTAACTCTTTGCATGGGTTTATTTTTCTCTTCAACTCCTTTACCCTCTTTTGTAATATGTATATGTATATGTATGTGTATATATATATGCCTATGAAATGTTGGGTTTTCTCTTTCTCCAATTGGGTTCCTTTTGTGGTCACTGCTTGCGCAACTATCCTGGTAACTTTTCTCTAATTTCCAATGCTTTGTTAAACAGCTAGTTGTGTTGTATTCATTTCATGATATTATGACCTTCCCTTATTTTGATGTTGTGAATTTGTCTAATTATTGGTGTGTGATAATTGAATTTACCATTCTTCTATTTTCCTCTGTTTTTTTCTTTTTCTTTTGATTGGTTTGATTTTTGATTCAATACTCTTGAAATTATGATCTATTGATTTTTGATTGGTTTGACTTTCCTCTGTTTACCATTCTTCCTTTAATTTTTTCTTTTTTTCTCATTTTTTTCCTTTCTTTTTTTCTTCTTTCTAGATGGTCTCTCTCTCTCTCTCTCTCTCTCTCTCTCTCTCTCTCTCTCTGTGTGTGTTTCCTACTCTTGCTTTCATATCTACACTTCAATTATATGTGTGTGTACGTATATGCTAAATCCCACAAAGATGAAAGGGATGTTTAATAGAGATGAGAGCGATTTGGAATAAGAGGATTTTGCAGAGATGAAGTCTGTGAATGCTTTTGAAGTAGGAGTAGAGATTAAGAGGAGAGAGAAAATCTGTTGTGCTGAGTATAAAATAAGAGACAGCTGGCAAAATATTCGGGCCATTTGAGCTCTACTTTTTTGAGCTACAAAGCATTAATCTAATAATAAATACACCAATATAGTCAGGTTCTGAGTAACCTCTACAACTAAACCATTCAACAAATGGAACAAAATATCTGAAATTTTCAGTAAGATAAATCTTAATTCACAACTCCACTAAGGGTTTTTAATACGCTCACTTTTAACCTAAATCGTCTGTGTGATAATATAGATATATGCTTGTGTTCATGTAAAGAAGATACTTGCTTATCGCATCGTGTATAAGGTGGTAACGGTGTAGAACTAGGCTGCAACAGTAGGGTCTTATGTTCTATACACTCCCTAAATACACAGTGGCCACTCAGATGCATCCAGAACCTACAACATTAAAGTATAATTTGTTAGGCATATGAATAGAAATTTTTTAAAAAAAATTAAAATTAAAATATAGTAAGTGGAAAAAAAAATTGTATTGAACCTAGAAAGCATCTGAACTCCCTTCTTTGCTTGAAATTAATTCGTCATTTGCTCAATATGTGTAGTGAGTTCTGCTCTGAGCTCCCTTTTGAGCTTCTCACACATTTGTTGTGTGTTTTGAACAATCATTCAGGCCTGCTCCTACATTAACTTCTCCCAAACTTGTTGAATGATCTCAGCGATTGTTAAGGCTTGGAATGCAAGTGATGGACTCACACCATGTCTGTACACCGCACTCTGAGGTGCATCTATAAGAATTATGAAGAATTTCTATATATTCAATTGTCGCAATTTACAAAGAGCTCATCAGTTTATATAGCCCTAAATGTATGACTGAAAAAGGAAATACAAACTAATTCCTATTTACATAATCATGCCATATATACAATATATTCTCACACCCTTGCTCAAACTTCAGGTGTTGTAGCATAAAACACTGAGAGTTTGCTAAGAAGAAACTGAAACCGAGCGGTAGTGTGAGTCTTGGTGAAGAAGTCCGCAAGTTGCAAAGCCGAGGAGACAAAAGGAAGCGAGATAGAGCCAGACGACAGACGCTGTCGGACAAAGTGACAATCAATCTCAATGTGTTTTGTCCGTTCATGGAAGACAGTATTGTGGGCAATCTAAATAGCACTGCGGTTGTCACAATAGAGAGAGGTTGGAGAAGACTGAGGTACACCCAAATCAGAGAGAAGACAACGAAGCCAAACAAGCTCAGCAGTAGCATAAGCCATAGCACGGTACTCAGCTTCGGCAATAGAGCGAGCAACAACAGTTTGTTTCTTACTTTTCCAAGAGATCAAGGAATTGCCAAGAAATATACATAAATCAAAGATGGACTTGCGATCATTAACATCACCAGCCCAATCGAAATCAGCATAGGCCACCAAGTCTAAAGAGGAAGTTGAGGACAACAGTAAGCCCTGAAAGATAGTACCCCGAAGATAGCAAAGAATGCGAACCAAAGCAGCCCAATGGGTAGAGCGAGGAGCAGAAACGAAACTGACTAACCACAAGAACAGCATAAGCAAGATCAGGGCGAGTGACAGTCAAATAAACTAAACAACCCACAAGCTCGTGATAGAAAGTGGGATCATCGAGAGGGACACCATCAGTAGAGTTGAGCTTCACATTAAGCTCAATAAGGGTATCAGAAACCTTAGTATCAGTAAGACCGACATAGTGAATAACCTCATTAGCATACTTGGCCTGAGATAGAAAATAGCCTTTTGGAGAAGAGGCTACCTTAATACTAAGAAAATACCACAATAGACCTGGATCCTTCATTTCGAAGGTACGGAAGAGATGTTGCTTAACCTCAGAAATAGTAGAAGAGTCAGAGTTAGTGATGATCATATCATCCACATAGAGTAAAAGAGCAATAAAACCAGTTGAGGTATGTCTCAGAAACAAAGCAGAGTTGGAAGCAGAAGGATGAAACCCAAGCTCGGTAACAATAGTCTGAAAGCGATCATACCAAGCACAAAGAGATTGCTTCAAACCATAAACACATCGAAAATGACAAACCTGCCCAGATGAGTAGAGAAGACCAGGGGAAGGACACATGTAGACCTTCTTAGTGAGATGACCGTTAAGAAAAACATTTTTAATGTCCATTTGGTAGAGAGCCCAATGTCGAATAGCAGCAACAGAAATCAAGGTACAAACAGTAGCCATCTTGGCAACAGGGCAAATGTCTCCTCATAATCAATACCATACTCTTGCGAGAAACCCTTAGCAACCAAGTGAGCTTTGTATCGCTCGAGAGAACCATCAGAATGAGTCTTGACTTTATAAGCCCATTTGCAACCAACCAGATTCTTACCAGCAGGCAAAGGAACCAACTCTTAAGTGCTAGTCTTCTACAAGGCAAACAACTCATCCTCCATAGCTTGAATCCAATTAGGATCCTGATAGGCCTCCGTGTAAGACTGAGGTTCTGAAAAAGAATGAATAACAGACAAAAAAGTACGATAGGATGCAGAAAAATAAGTATTAGACCACCTTAACTTGTTTAGAGGATGACGTTCACAAGTAGGATATCGGTGTGCAGCAAGATCAGAGTCGTTAGAAGCAAGAGGATCAGCAGCAGGGGTAGAGACAACTGGTGGAGGAAAAGCCTTGCTACGAGAATAAAACTAACAACGGAGGAGGAGAAAAAGCTGAAAAATGAGAAGCAACCAGAGGTGAAGCAAGAGGAGAAGATGGAACAAGCTCAAGAAGAACAATGGAGATGTACTCATTAGACGGGACCTCTGAAGGAAATAGATAAATATGAACCAAATCCTCTTTGCAAACTGGGGCTGTGAGAAGAGGAAGCTGAAAGTAAGGTAGACGTTCAAGAAAGGCAATATGGCGGGAGACATAAAGGTGACGGGAAACAGGGTCATAACAACGATAACCTTTCTGAGTGAGACTTTAACCTAAAAAGACACATAGGACAGACCAGGCACTAAGTTTGGTCTTATCTTTATGGGGTAAAAGGACAAAACAAGCAGGCCCAAACATACGAAGGAGTGAGTAATTAGGAATTTGGGAAAACAAAGCATCATAAGGAGATCGACCAGAAAGAAGGGAGGTAAGCATACGGTTAAGAAGAAAAGCAGTAGTAAGAACTGCCTCACTCCAAAATGGAGCCAGAACAGAGACAGAGAGAATGAGAGACCTAGTTGTCTCAAGAAGACAACAGTGTTTACGCTCAGCTGTACCATTTTGAACAGGTGTATCAGTACAAGAAGTTTGGTGAATGGTATCCAATTTGGCCAAGTATTCACAAAATTTAGTTTTAAAGTATTCCCCACCCAAGTCAGACCATAACAATTTAATAGTAGACCCAAACTGTATAGTGACCATAGACTGAAAAGTACGATATATCTGGTAGAAGTCAGACTTATAAGTCATAAGATAAACCCAAGTGTAACCGGTGCAGTCATTAACAAAAGACACATAGTATGTAGAACCCCATTTGATGAGAACAGGAGAAGGGCTCTAAACATCAGTATGAACTAAAGAAAATGGTGTATCAGATATAGAAGTACTTTTATGAAAAGGTAAGGCTGTCATTTTGCCAAGTTTACACCCCCGACATTTAGTAAGTTCACTAGGAGAAACTTTACCCAATATACCCGACTGAGCTAAAGACCGCAAGCGATCAGCAGACAAATGCCCTAATCTAAAATGCCATAAATAGAAAGGACTAAACAGAGAATCTAACTGAAAAGAGGAAAAGGCAGTCTGAGAGGTTGCCATAGGACAATGCAAGCTCTCCACCACATAGAGGTCTCCAACTCTATGGCCGGTCCCAATCTGCTGCTTAGACATCTGTTCTTGCACAGAACAGATAGACGAAGAAAAGATAACATCAAAACCAAAGGCATCAAGCTGACTGATAGATAATAAATTGACAGATAACTGAGGAACATAAAAGACAGATGGAATAGAGATAATAGACATAGCAGATGGTAGGACAGACCCAACAGATATAACAGACATACCAGACCCATTAGCAGCATTGACAGTAATAGAAAAGGGAGGAGGAGTACAATTTTGAAGTAAGGAGAGATAGGGAGTCATATGATGAGAGGCACTAGAGTCAAAAATCTAGACAGACGAAGAAATACCTGAAGAAGACCCAAGCAAACCTGAATGAAGAGAGGAAACAATGGAGGCAAATGGGGATGTTTGGGAGGCAGACAGTATATGCTGAAGCTGACCAATCTGAGCACTCAAGGAAGCCAAGTTAGGATCAATAGCCGGAGCAGATGCATTATAAATTGTAGGAGAAGCACAGAACTGGTTTTGAGACTGCTAAAAATACGGGGCAAACAAACGTCCCTTCTTAAGACAATGGTACTTACAATGACCCCTCTGATGGCAGAAGGTGCACTCATCTGAAGTAAGTGGTCCTTTCTTGGGATTTGTAAAAAATTGACGCTGATGAGTATCCGCATCAAAATGAACCAAAGTTATAGAATTTTGGGGTCAAATTATAATAACAAGGAACTGGAGAAGCAAACTGAAATATACCACTATCTCAGTACTTAGAACACATAGGGGAAGAACTAGACTTCAGACGAGAGAAAAAGAGAGAGAGAGAGAGAGTGTGTGTGTATATGAGATCAAACCTAGAGCAAACTTCGCACGAAGCTCGTGAGAAGTAGAGGTAGCTGACCAGAGTTTGCTTCGACTCAGATGGGTTGTGACGAGGGTTTCTCTAGGTTATGAACCAAAGATACGAACCAGATGACCAGACGAAGGACGACTCGTGTCCTTCGATCAAACCAGACGAACACAGACGAAGAGGAGAGAGTTATGACTGGCAACTCAGAGGGATAAAACCAGAGGGCTGATTTCCGAGAGACAATCGCAATGAAGAAGAGCACCGATGATCACGACTCAGTGAGATTCTGATGAAGAAGACAACACAAAGACAATTTCAAGGGTTTCGGCTCAGAGATGGTTCTGATACCATGTAAGAATTCTGAAGAATTTCTGTATATTCAATTGTCGCAATTTACAAAGAGTTCATCAGTTTATATAGCCCTAAATCTATGACTGAAAAAGGAAATACAAACTAATTCCTATTTACACAATCATACCATATACACAACATGCCATATATACAATATACTCTCGTAGCATCCCCTCCACATGTCTGAAAATACCCAAGTTGTGTTGCCTGAAGGGACTCAGGCTCGTCAAAGAGTTGCCAATTATACCCGTCCTACATTTTAAAAACCCAAGTACACAATGACGCAAAAAAATACAATGGTGGAAAAATTAAAAAAGATACAATGGTGGAAAAATTAAAAAAGAAGAAAAATACAATACTTTGATGTCGTATCTGCGAGAAGTGTGTCTACCCCATCGTAAGAGGTGGGCCACGAAGCTCCCAATTGCAAGAGTTTTGAGTCGATATCTCCTGTAACATTAGTTCCACATTTATAATATTAGCTAAACATTTAAAGTGATATTTAAATTTTTAGAAATTAATTTTCACTAATAAATCACTACTGCTAAATTATTGCTCCAATAACCTGCCGAGTTACAATTACCATATGTGAGTGGAATTTGGTGCCGTTACGCACTATTTGTCCAAGTTGGCCATTCAAGAAGGCATCTTGACCCCCTACCGGTTGGAATGTACTGTCAAATTGGATGTCCATCCAAGCACCAGTATTCCACTCCTTGATGCCCCAACATAGCCTTGACTACACCTAGTCAAGGTAGAGTTAAAAGTCGCTAGGCCTGAGAGAAACAATGAAAATGAACAAGTTAGAGATAAACAAAGGATGACATGATTTAACATAGCAATTAATGTAAAATCATTAAAGATGTACATACGTAAGGTGGGATATGATGATGATGGTAGTGATGTGGTTGCAAGTGATGATGAAGGTGCCATGATGGTGGCTGTGATCGAGGCTTCCGGGATGATGGTTGTAAGGTAGAGGTGTGAGTGTAATTGCAGCTTCCCTTTGACATAGTAATCTGTAAGAAATAGAATTGATAAATTCAAGATATGGACATAATTAGTTAACTGAGAGTAACAGCTCATCAATTGAATTTTTTTTTTTTTTTTTTTTTTTTTCGTAGCTCATCAATTGAATTAATACTACATGATATGGACATAAACAGAAAATATGTTACATCTCATTAGTTTAAGTGATAATTCAATACCATCACACTAAAATAAGATATACTTGCGATCATGACTGTATTACATTTCAATAATGATAGTCAAGTATGTATTGTAGTACACTGTCCCTATGTGAGGATTTTTGTCTCTCTCACTAGCATAACTCATAGTATTTGCCTTTAAAGTCATACATCACAATATTGCGTGGCTCAACAATCATCATGGCCTTTACACAAAAACAAAACTCATTGATTATATAGTTTTAAAACTTATTTGCCAAGTTTTGAGGACCATCTGACAATCTATTGATTTCTTCAGAAAATATATATTATTTGTTGTCCACAAAGACTCATTGAAAAAAAAAAAACATGTAAATCCAGAATAAAATTATATGTTGGTTGGAATCTATTGATTTAAAGACAAACATGTTCCTTGATCTAGGTGTAGAAAGTTTTGAAATGTTTGTGTCAAATCTGATGATCATCGACACAAGACATTTTGCTCTTAACTACTTCAAGGTGTTTGTTTTGTAGCTTGAAAGATATGTATAGGGTAAATAACAATCAACTTCCTCGACATCAAGCCAAAAACTGATATGCCTCTTGAAGTTTGATGTGACACTAAACCCTATGGTGTCAATACCTAAATGAAAAATAAATAACTTATAACAAAGAAATTTCAAATTACAAAAATAACTATTTTATTTCCCTCCATTCTCCTCTTTCCTTTTTCTTCTCTCTCATCCCACCACTCTTACCCATAACCACCACCTAAAATCACCACTACCACCCACCACCACCACCACCTGGAAAGAGAGGTGAACATGGTAAGGTTTATATTGTTGTGATATATACTCACAACCACTTTTTTTGTTCATCGCAACCATGTTGCTGATAACAGTTGCATCATTAGTGAATGGTGAGTTCTCAGAAATCAAAGGAAAGAACTTCTAGTACCCCTTGCCTCATCTTCTCCCATTGGTGCAGCGCTTTCCCTCTCCTACCCCATCATCACAATACCTCACATCCCTCATCCCCACCCCCATCCTCACTCCCCGACCAAATTGAAACCAAATCTATAAACTTTGGCAAAAGGGAAGACTAAGGAAGAAAGACGGAGAGAGTTGAGAGAACACAAAAGAAAAAATAAAGAAGGAAAAAGAGAAATTTACTTAAGTGCTATTAATTTCACTGTAAAATTTTAATAATACAATTTAAAATAAAATAAAATATCTATTTTTGGGGCATCACACCTATACACTATTAGTTTGGACGAAAAACATCACTTTTCACTTTGTTATTAACTCCAGGGGGTTAAATGTCACAAATCAAATTTCAACAAGGCATTACATTTTTTTGGCCTGGGTTAAAGTTTAATTTACCCAAATATGTAAATATCATATACATTTGAATATAAAAATTATCAAGATTGGGTTGGTGAGATAGGTTACTATATGTTCACACCAATGAGTTTGTACTCCTGCATTATTTATTTATTTTTTTTTTATTTGGACCAGAGTGTCCGGATCAAAACCCGACTAATTCCCAAGAGTGCACAAGCCCTCAGCAAGGAGTTTCCCGCAAGTACACCACGGTTAATTCAAGAGTTTTCCCAGTCCAATGGCCCCAAAAAATTGTTAGCACCTAAGAGATTTTGATCCTTAAACCTTGGAAGGAGCACACCTCCAAGAACTAAAGCCTTGCCATCAGACCAACCCCTTAGGGTTATACGCATGCATTATTTATCTAAATAAAAAAAATTATGCTCTTCCCAGCAGCACAATCGACATTATCAACACCATCACAGTTTCTCAATGGTCAATTAGATTTAGTTTTCCACATCATGGAGTTATTGTGCATAAAAATTTTTATAATCTTCCATCAAGTAACCTTTACCCATCTAATAACTTAGCCCAAAATAAAACTCATGGGCAACCCCTAGAACCCATGTCCAACAATTATTGAAATTACCATAATACCTTGAGTACTAAAACCTATTATAATGACATATATTTGTCCAGTAGCGCAATAAATTGAAATAAATATATATATAAAGACTCAAAATATTCCAAAACTTCAATCCTTGATGACTTAAACATACTTTATGTGGAATTCTGGATTTCTTCTTTCCATGTTCGCCATCACTAAAACCCTTACACCTCACTAAGAGATTAAGGGTTCAAGTCTTGTCAAAGAAAGACTCCTTATCCCTACACTATGGCCCTCAATGTACCAAAGAAGGGGTAAATTACTCTTTCAACCTCCAACTATCACCAAAATTTAACTTTGGTATACTACCTTCTAATTACAACAATTAAGTTTGTCATACTTGACCTCGTGTTTCAATGTGGTCCACCCATTACTCACTATCAAAATTTTGTATAGAAAACGCTGCACATTTTTTGGAAGATAGAAATTATAGTGTAAAGTACACTTTTCACCTTTCAACTTTAACTCAAATTCCACCTTGGTCATTTATGTTTCAAATTTTTAATGAAAAGTGATGAGATAATCACATTGAAACAAGAGTTGCAATTTGAGGACTTAATTATTACAATTAGAATGTGAGGAACCAAGGTAAAATTCATATGAAAGTTATAAAAAGAATTGTATAACTTGCACACTTATCACGAACACGATTATAAAATGTGCTTTTGCACATATGTGAATGCCACCCCAACTACCAACTCCCTCTCCCACTCTCCCTCTCAGTCTCCCTCACCCCTCCACCCCAAACCTCTCTAATGCCTTCCTCTCTCAAACCCATATCCACCACCCTCATCACTCTTCCCCACCCCTCTACCACCATCCTCCCCTATCTTTTCCCCTTCATCCCTTCCCCACCCTTCCACCACCACCCTTTTTTCCCTCCCACATCCATACATGCCATAATCAACCCCCTTTGCCACCATCATAAACCATCAACAACAAGAATTCAACATAATATCCAGATCTAAAATTACACACATACACACAAATGACTTACTGGTGAAGCTGGGCATGGGCACACAGCGATGGTGATGACTTTGGAGCTATTCAAAGGTAGTGGTTGTCGATAGTGATTAGTCACTAATGTAAGCAGTGGCGGAGCCACAGTGGGTCCAAGGGGGTCACGTGCCCTCCTAAGTTTTGGAATAATTTTTTTTTTTTTCAAACATAAAGAAAATATTTAAATAAAAAAAATTATAAAATATTATTTAGAGTGAAATATCAATGACATTTTTCAAATTATGAGAATAATAATGGTTGTTTTTTTATTGAAAATAAATTTATTGCGATAATTCATATTATTATCTATGAAAATTTCAATACAATAGTAATGTCTATCATTATTGACATACAATTATAATTAATCTCAATGAAGATATGGAATTTATTGAATTGTTAGTTACATTTGACATTTGGGATTCATCCTCTATTTGTTTTTCTACTATTGGTTGATGATATCATATGTCAATAATGACGTGGTATTACTATTATATTGAATTTTTACTAAAATTTTGTATAAAAAATTACTTTATCATTATATAATTTATTTTAAAACTTATATCCATGACTTTTTTTTATATTGTCTATGATATTCTAGTTACAAATAATTAATATATATATATATTTATCTTTCTTGAAATCAATCGTAAAAATTTATGTGAAATAGTTTTGTAAAAATTTTCAATGTAATAATTAATAAGTGCCCCCTCTGATTTAATTTCTTAGCTCCGCCATTGGATGTAAGTGGTTGCCAACGTTGGTGGTTGCCATTGGAGAGCTTCAAAAGTCAGATAATGAATGAGTGAGACAGCTGAGAGAGAGAAGAAAATATTTGGGGAAAAATTTAGGGAAAGTTGGGGGAAACAAATAGAGAGACAAAACATTGTCGTATTACAGTCGAGTTTTTTTTTGCAACGGCAACAGCACTGCCATAAAAATTTAGTATTTGTGATAGCAACCTCTAATTGTTGCATATATGATATAGTCGCTTACTTTTTTCAATGATGGAACTTGTTGTCACAAAATATTGTAGACACTTTTGCATTAGCACGGTAATGCCATAGCAAACACTCACTTTTTACGACAGCATTGTCATTACAAATATTTTGGACGCTAATAATACTTTTCACAATGACAAAAAGGTCAACGTTTTGCAACGATATTTGCACCGTTGCAAATAATTCCAATGCAAATACCCATTTTCTAGTAGTGTTAATCCTTCTAACCTCATCATCCATCAAGTATTTCCCCTTATTCCTTGCAGTTATGGTTTCACTTCCACGAAAAAATCTTCTTGTTGGTATGAACTATTTAGAAGTTGGAGGAGCATCAATCAGCACACCACGAGGAAAATTATGCCGCTCTTGCAGTTCTACCACCTCTTGAATCTTCTCCTCGACGTGCTTTCCCAACAGTGCGAGTGAGACAAACATCCATTGTAAGTCCGTCTACTTCTTCCTCAGGTCTTTGCATGGATTCAATCATCTCTTGCACATTTTTACACCAATGTTGAGCCACTTTCCTTGGTCTTTTGTCTAGATGGTGCTCTGTGCCTCTCAGTTTTGTTTCTACATCATCCACTTTAGTGCTCAAATCCTTTATCTTTCTTTTGAGATTTTTCATGTTTGGATTAAAGTTTATGTAATGTCCCAACCATTTACTAAGTAATGAATATATGAATTCCATGGTGTGGTCAGTTCCTGCAAATATAGAAGTTGCGAGGGATTGTAGTTAGAAGGGAAAAAATCTTGAAGAAAACTACAATATCAATTTTGATAGTTGTTAGAAAGAAATTTGAAATTTGATTACAAATTTATAAGGGGAAAAAATCAAGAGAGAAATAATGCTAATATAAGCAAATTGACTTCATATTTACCTCAAAATAATAGAAAATAAGTCCTCTTTTTTTTTTGGACAGGTTAGAAAATTAGTCTTGAATCACTGACAAAATGGTGATTGTGCTACAAATAGATATCAATAACAATGAACAAGCATTTATCTTCTTGAATATTTTGCTATGACATCATGTGACATCATTTGTAAAATATCTCACATAGGTTGATGTTTTGAAACAGAAACAAGTGTAAGATCCATAAAAGAGTTTGGAACCATTCAATGTCTAAACCCACAAAACATCTACAAAAGAAGAAGAAATAATTAAAATTGATCTATGAAAAGGAAATGTATCTCTAGGGTTTAAAATTCATCATGAAGTTGGCACATTTCGGCCAAATTTTACATATGAATATGGCACTCAAGCTGAAGTACATGTGGAAAAATGCTTCAACCACTTTTAAGAAATATAATAAACCAGCTACAAAATTTGGCATATATAGGAGTAGTTACGCCGTTAACAGTTCTGCTGAAGGTTGAAGAGAAAATTTGAGGATTTGATAACATTTGTTAATCCAAAGCTAATAACGAACTACAGGAAGTGGATGGACGGTGGTCTAGTCGCCAAGGTTCTAAATTTAGAAAATGGTTCCTAATTTGCAAATCCTTGTCATATTTAGACCAATTTGTTAGAATTGCCAAATTACAATTACAGTTTGAAAGCCTAGGTTTTCCATGCACACGGTTTTTTTTGTTAGTTGCTACATTTTTACGAAATTAAATGGAATGCTTTTCGGACATTTCCATCAAGAGTTTGGAATCTTGATTCTAAAATAACTCATGAAAAATCATAGGAGCCACCGGGTTTGTAAGGTGGGACTACTTTATACACCCTCCTATCATAACAAAAGTTAGGAATTTTTTTCATGTTAGTTACGAAATATCATGGTGTAATTACCAAGGAGCATACCATAAGAAAAATCTTAGTTATAAACTATTGTGGTACTGTATGAACATTAGAAATTACGAATTTTGTGGTGAGCAAAGTTATTAACATTTTTATTACAAATCATTGTGGGGTCACAATTCGCTTGAAATCAAAGTTTTTTTTCTCCTGGCCAAAATAGCAATCCTATTGTTCATGCGTAAAAGTTGAAGGAGACCTAGTCACCATTGATATGTAAGGCCCACATGAAAATATGGTGCCTAACAATGCATATATGCATGCATTACATCATAGCAACCTCGGCTTCAGGCGCTGGGCGTGTGGTTCTTTTGGTAGTGTATATACTTTTGCCATCCATCCTAATATACTACTAGAAGGGTGGTGCATTTTTTTATTCCGTGATATTATATCCTTCAACTTTTGAAAAAAATTAATTTGTAAACTACCACCAATGCAATGACAAAATACCAATATAAACTATTTTTAGAAATCTTTTCATGAATAGTATTCATCTACTTGTATTCATGAATAGTATTCATCTACTTGTACTCATCATGATATCTGTATCTGCTTATGTTAGCCACTTGACCCAAGCCATCTGCTAGGACAAGCAAATATGACTGGAGTTTGTGTATTATTTGATCTATTTTAAGTTGCTTAGCTTTAATATGTAGTTTACTTGTTGAATTTTTCATTTACGAATCTGGCGTAACTTTAAAATCTAAAAACAACCCAAATATCTATAGATGTGCATATAGGTCAAGTCAGTTCAATTTCAGATATGTCTAGAATAAAACTAACCAAAATAATTCTCACATTTTGGAACTGGAAACTAGACTGAGAACCAAATTAGTTTTTTAATTTTTCTTTTTCTTTCAGATTTTTGTAGCCCAAGTTGAGAGATACTAAGAATCTCTACATCTAGTTCAAATTTACACTCTTAAAAAAATTATAAATTTAGCATAGAAAATCTCAATGCTCTTTCTAAGAATTTTCTTCAGGAGAAAAAAATAAAATAAAATAAAGGTTTTATACCTGTTTTGTGGTCTAGAAAACAAAGAAAATAATTTGTGAAACAAACCTTGAAGCTTTGTCTAAAGACAACAGAAAACTCAAATGCTGAGAAGGATTCTAAGATAGAAAAAACCTGCCACCAACTTTCGATCGACCTTTCCCTTATACCCCTCCAAATAAAAAATAAAAAAAAATAAAAAAAAAAAAAGGGTAAAAAAATAGAAATTTTCGCTTACAAACTTTTGACATTAAGGAAAAACTGAAAAACTAATGTAGACTGATTATAAAGGATCAAGAACTCAAATTAGTGAAACTACAAAAAATGAATTACGATGATCTTTTCCATCAGTTGCAGTCAAAGTAAACAAATTAAATAAAAAAAAATGTGAATGGTAATAGGAGAATTAGGTGCAGGGAGGTGATAGATGAGGGCCATTTTGCTCCAAGGAGGCTTATGTTTGGTTGATTCAAAAGTGACACCAACATCAGAACTGAGATCATGTTTTCGCCTCACATAAAAAAAAAAAAAAAATTTGTAATTTCACCTCACATAATTCAACTTCCATGGAGTGTATGAATATCTTAGCACCCACATTCCTAAATAAAATATATATATATATATAAATTGTATTAGATAATATTTGACGCTTCCATCAGGAGTTTTCTAGAATCATTTCACACATCTACTTCACAGAGATTCCAGGTGCAGCTCTATAAACTGTATTAGATAATATTTGATGCCCCTCAATCAATGAGTTCTATCATTTAAGATGCCAATCCAAACAATATAAAAGTCAATACAATCCATAATATAAATATACCATCACAGACATATTGACAAATATATAATCCCTTCAATGAATAAGGAATAGATAGCAATCCAACAAAAGATTAGTGACTTACTGGACGACCAAATTTGGACAGCTCTGTCGCTTTAGCTCTATGCAGACCTGGATAACCTACATATGACAACAACAAAATAGCAAAAATTAAGCTTGAAAAAGTTGATTATCTCAAAGCTGAGAGAAGGGTGTTTTTAGCTTTTGTTTTTTGATTATCAGCTTTTAGCTTGAGAAAAGTTGCACAAAACAAGCCCATCATCAATTGAAATATGGTCCCCATTGGTCAGAACAAGTAGGCAAACCAAACTTTACGGCCTAGTTGGATATCAAAATGTTCAAGAATATATAAAATGTAGGCCTGTTTAAGGGATTTACCAGTAAAAACAACAAAACCTTCAGACGATACCCTTGCCAACTCCGGCAGAGTCTTGTTAAGGTACCTTGGCGACAGATAGTCTAATGTATCTGACACTACGACAACAGAAAATGATTTTGACCGGTAGGGTAGAGGGAACTTGATGTCAGCCACACGCACAATGCCTTTGTGTACCAGACTCTTGCAGTTGCTATCAGCATCATCTAATTCATATTGGTTTTACACCCCAGGCTTCAGTATCCTCTTCTTTTAGTAATTCAAAGACAACCGTACAAGTTTCAGGGCCTATATGAAGCACTTTACACATGCTGTCACTGTATGCTTTCTCAGAATAGGCAATGCTTTCTGAACTTCTAACGTGCAAGAAACACCACCTGCATATACATAAATTGTCTCTTTAAATTGGGAAATGCTGGTCCGTATCTGCAGCTGCTTACCAATACAGCAGTTAATATAAAAATGGGAAAAAGAAGAAAAATAAAAAAAGGGACCACTTCAAATACCCTGACAAGATGACATTTTTTGTGGTTTACATATGTAAGAGCATCAATGATCAATCATATTTTTTTTGTCCATATTTTGAAAGTTAGATTGTAAAAACTCTAAAAGCAACTAGATAATCTGTATAGCAGAGCATACCTAATCTTTTCCCTTAAACATCTTTAGGCTACATAATCAATATTAGGTACCTAATTCAAGTCCTTCGTAGATAAGCTAAACATCAGCAACTATGTAAATGAACTATTGCAGTCAAACAACATTCAACCATCAAGAGGGAAGTTACATCTAACTTACTGCCTTTTTAACTAAAATATACATTCATGTAAATACATATATATCAAAAGAATCAATTTGGTCAGGAGTCCACCCTAAATGCACGATCAAGGATAAAGTTAAAAGTAAAATCATAGGAACGGAATAAGTGATGATATGAGAAAAACATATTAGAAGTTCCAAAATGTTGACCGATAGGGTGATGGCAAACTATGTCAATATTTTACTAGGAGTGCATCCTCATGCATAGATATTTCCACAAAATTACTTATTCCATTTGATATAAGGATGCTATCATAAATAAATATTTCTAATGAAACTCTACAAGCCTCCGATAATAGAGGATCAACTGATAAAGTTTTAGGTTATGCATCCACATAAAATACTTTACTTACTAGTCATGTCCAATTCACTAAATTGTACTAGTCCTATAAGAAACAAGAGAGTAAGGGCTTCAATAAGAGATCACAGTTATTGAAGATCACAGATATTTACCTTCAAGTTTACTTACAGCCTCTATAGCACTTCTAGATCCACCTACCACACAAAAGCCAAAAGGTTAGAATGCAGATGTTTTAGCTCATTTCTAGTAATGAGTATTCAAGTTGACAAACAAAATGCAGACCTGAGCCACTATACAGATACCAGATTATGAGAAATGCACCCTGAAAATTCGAAAAGAAAAATAGCAATATTAATCAGAACTTAAACAACAAAACTTAATACAATATAAGAAAC